>CAUYQG010079957.1:0-10575 GCA_963574415.1 Tarsius wallacei
TGCGCTACCATGCCTGGCTAATTTTTTTTTTTTTATTTATTGTAGAGATGAGGTCTCGCCAAGTTGCCCAGGTGGGTCTCAAACCCGCGGGCTCAGGCAATCCACTCACCTCAGCCTCCCAAAGGCGCGGGATTACAGGCTGAGCCACGGAGCCTGGCTGTCCCTCTTCTTATAAGGACACCAGTCTTTCTGTTGTGGTTAGGGCCCACCCTAATGACCTTATCTTAACTTGATTATATCTGCAAAAACCCTATCTCCAAATAAGGTCTCATTCTGAGGTCCTGGGGTTTAGGACCTCAATATAGCTTTTTGAGGGGGAAATGCGATTCAACCCATGACAGGTTTAGAAGTGTCAGCTGCATGAGCCGGACTCGGTGGCTCAGCCTGTAATCCCAGTGCTCTGGGAGGCTGAGGTGAATAGATTGCCTGAGCCCACAGGTTCGAGACCCGCCTGGGCAACTTGGCAAGACCTCATCTCTACAACAAAGTCAGAAAAATTAGCCAGGCATGGTAGCGCACGCCTGTGGTTCCAGCTACTTGGAAGGTTGAGGCGGAAGGATTGCTGGAGCCCAGCTGATTGAGGCTGCGGTGACTGGGAGCGTGCCACTGCACTCCAGTCTGGGTGACAGAGTGAGACTCCAACTCAAAAAAAAAAAAGAAAAGAAAAGAAGTATCAGCTGCTAAAGTGCCTGTGGGTGCCTGGTGTTTCTGAAGAGGCTGACTCCTCAAGGCATGCTGCCTACAGCTGATGAGTATCTGCCAGCGTGCCACCTGTACCTGCCACTGGGGCCCCGGCAAGGGGTGCTTAAGAAGTAGCCAGCTTCCAGGACCTGTTCATGACACATCCCGTCCTGCTCGTGAGCCCAACTGTCAGCCCCTGCAATGAAGCTGTGAAAAGGTGAAGGATGCAATGCATCAGGTCTGTGAAAAGCCTGAGGAAGCTCAGGTGGAAGCCGCTGTCCGGGGTGCTGTGTCATCACAGGGGCTATATTTAGACTCTTCCGCTATGGAAAATGACACCATGTTCATGCTGGTCTTAACACTGGCTTTTCCGTGTTTGCTTTGCTGAGTCTGTGACTGCTACTTCCAAAGACTTTAACTCAGGAAAAATAATCTCTGTTCTGAGACCACAGACTTGCTGCTTGGGTGTTCCAAGCTGGTAATTGGTATTTTTAACAGTCATTTTTTATAGACTCAAGAGATAACAATCTGAGGACATCTATAGACAGATTGAAGATCTAAAATTCTTAAATCTCAAACTATAAACTATAATCCTCCAGTGCCCAGCCCCATAAAATCAAGTCAGCATTTGGATTCTCAAGTGTTACCACCGTGGGTGGAGCATTACCCAAACTCCCCACCTGACATTGAAGATTCTCGGGGCTCTCCCTTCACCATGCACTGTCCTCATATCCAATCACATGTCACTCACTTCATTTATTCAACTATTCAACAATTTATTCTACTATTTGCTTAGCAGGTGTTATGGTTCAATTGTGTCTCTGAAGAAAATATGTTGAAGTTTTAGCCCTCAGTACTTGTGAATGTGACCTTATTTGGAAATGGGAACCTGCCAGTGTAATTGCGCTAAGATGAGGCCACCCTGAATTAGGACTGGTGTCCTTATAAGAAGAAGAAAAGAAGCAGAGACAGACATACAAGGAGAGTACCATGTGTTGACAAGGCAGAAACTGGATGAGGCAAAGAAGGCCAAGACTGCTGGCAAAAGCCAACAAAAAGGTATGGAACCTTCTCCCTTGCCTTCAGAGAGAGCACGGCCCTGCTGACGCCTTGATTGCAGATTTCTGGCCTCCAGAAGAGCGAGAAAATAAATTTTAGTTGGGTTAAGCCACTCAATTGCAGTAATTTGTTACAGCAGCCCTGGAAAGCTAATATAGCAGATAAACTCCTAAATTCAGCCAGACTGGTTTCCTAGTCTCTAATACTTCTTTAAAATTTCTTATTCATTTATTTTCTGTAGAGATAGGGTCTATGTTTCCCAGGTAGGTCTTGAGCTCTTAACTTCAAGCGGCCTTCCTGCCTTGGCCTCCTAAAGTGCTGGGATTACAGGCATGAACTACCATGTTTGGCTCTCTCTAATACTTTTTTTTTTTTTTGAGTTGGAGTCTCACTCTGTCACCCAGACTGGAATGCAGTGGCTGCTCCCCGACCACCGCAGCCTCGAGCTGCTGGGCTCCGGCGATCCTTCCACCTCTGCCTTCCAAGTAGCTGGAACTACAGGCGTGTGCTACCACGCTTGGCTAATTTTTTTTTTTTTATTTATTGTAGAGATGAGGTCTCGCCAAGTTGCCCAGGTGGGTCTCAAACCCGCGGGCTCAGGCAATCCACTCACCTCAGCCTCCCAAGGCGCGGGATTACAGGCTGAGCCACCGAGCCCGGCTTCTCTCTAATACTTTAATCTTTATCCCAACTATGTGATTTTTGCCAGAGCATTTCCTTCTATTTAGAATTCTTCTCTCCACCTCTACAAATCAACAAGGTCTAGCTCTCTCTAACAGCCTAACTTAGGTTGCTCTGTTCCTTGAAGCTCCCTGAATGATTCCAGCCCACACAAATCTCTCCAGAATAGACTGGATACTTATCATAATAATTATAAAAACTTATGTAATAGGTATGTGTTATACTTCACCACCACTTATTATCCTCTGAATCTTACTGACCCCCAACTTCCTCATCTGTACAATAGGAATAATACGAAGTTCACAAGTCAGTTGTAATGATGAAATCAGATAATAATAGGTTAAACTGTATAAACCTACACAACAGTCAACCTAAGATATGTAAAGTCTTTAATACAGAATCTAGCATATAGTAGATACAATTTGGTGATGGTGTTATTCCTGTTCTTGTTATTATTGGCTGCAGTGCTTTAGTTTTTTCTCCCAAACTAGATCATTTGAAATGTCTTGGAAACAAAAATATTTCTATTATCTGCCATTGTCACTATGTTAGGTAAATTCTATTCCACTTAATTTAGCAAACCATAACTCCATAAATACGTGTTGGTTGACCAATGGGCTCCAAGCTAGACCTCAGACCCAGAATCCAGTCACTTCTCCTCCCTTCCTCTGCCACCACCCAGGTGTGAGCCACATTGCCTCTCATCTGGATGACTGCAAGAGTCTCTACTGGTGCTGCTTCCAGCTTGCCTCCGATAGTCTGTTCCTAACACAGCAATGAGACCAAATTCCTTTTTCTCTTTCTTTTTTTTTTTAAGAAGGGATCTTGCTCTGTTGACCAGGTTGGAGTTCAGTAATACAATCATAGTTCACTACAACCTCGAATTCCTGAACTAGCAATCTGTCTCCCTCAGCATCCCCAGTAACTGGGACTATAGGTGTGCACCACCATGCCTAGCTAATTTTTAAATTATTTTTGTAGAGACAGACCTCTCACTATATTGCCCAGGCTGGTCTCAAACTCCTAGCCTCAAATGATCCTTCCACCTCGGCCTCCCAAAGCATTGGTCTTACAGGTATGAGTCATCACACCTGGCCCTATCGTGGTCCTTTTACTTGTCACATCATGTCACCCTTTCTCTTCAAACCTTCCATCATTCCCCATCTCAGAGTAAAATCCAAAGCCCACAGGGCCCTCTGTGCTCAGACCTCCTGTTATCTGTCTAACCTCATCTCCTGGCTCCAGATAAGTTTCCTGTGCTGTTCCTCATACTCTCCAGAGCCTTTGCACAGGCCGCCCCTTCTGTAGGAAATGCTCTTCTGGGGCTCACTCTCCTACCCTCTCAGTGAGACCTACCCTGACCACCCTCTGTTAAACTGCAACCCACCCCACATTCCCAATTTCCCTACCCTCCTCAACTTAGTCTTTCTGCACCATACCGTAGATGTGCATATTACAGGTCTGTTCTTTATTGTCTGACTTCCCCTCCCACTCCCCTCCACATCCCCTTACTAGAATGTAGGGGCCTATGGAGGGGAAATCTTTGTCTTTTTCATTCCGCAGCCCGAGGACCTAAAACACAGGCACATTGTGAGCAATAAATGTTGATAGAATGAATGAATGCCTCCTCTCCCCTCCCCACATTCTCCCCACATAGACTTCATCCACTTTCCTGGTTCCATTTATGCCAAATTATCTCCCATCTGCCCCTGGGCCCCAGCCTTTCTCCTGAGCTCCAGCTGCCCACCTCAGTCACTTGGATGTCTCACAGCCGGGTCCAAAACTCACACACATATTCTCCATGGTGCGAATAAAATAGTACTTTGAAAACTCAAATCTGATCGTCACACCCCTGCTAAAAATCCTCCATTGCTCTTAGGATAAAGACTAAAACTCCTAGCAATGAAGACACTGCAGAATGAAAACGATCTGGACCAGTGACGTGCTGTGTCAGCGTTTCTTGGCGATAGAGGCGTTCCCACGGTTGGGTAGCCTGGGATAGAGGCTACAGGAGGAACCATCTTCCTGTGACAGGCCCCTTCTCACAGTCGGAGAATATCCAGATAATTTCCCTCCTGAAGATGGCAGATAATTTGAAGCATCTTGAGCCCAGGGCTTGGGAAGAAAGGCTAACTAGCTCACCTTGAGGCAGATGCAGCCCTAGGGAGCATGCATCATGACTCCAGGAGCAGGAGACGCTGTCTCACTAACTGCAGCTGGCACGAGAACATGCAGACTCTTATATTCACACTGTACAGCTTGGCCATGCTGAAGGAATGACACATATATCATAATACAATACTATTTTTGCATTTAAAAGATCAAAATTTGTAGCATTTGTATTTTTAAATATTTACACAGATTTTATTTGTATATGGAACTATACTATAATTTAATTTGAACAAATGAAACTTGTTTTGTTTTTTTTTTGAGTCAGAGTCTCACTCTGTTGCCCAAGTTGGAGTGGCACACTCAGGGCCACCCCAGTGCCAACCTGCTGGGCTCCAGCGATCCACTTCAGCCTTCCAAGTAGCCAGAACCACAGGTGCGTGCTGCCACACTCAGCTGATTTTTGATTTATTGTCGAGATGAGGTCTCGCCAAGTTGCCCGGGCTGGTCTCTAACCCATGGGTTCAGGCAATCCACTCGCCTCGGCCTCCCAAAGTGCGGGGATTACAGGCTGAGCCACCGAGTCTGGCCTGCTTTTCTATAAATTAAATTTTAAAAAAAGACTAAAATTCCTTCATTCCCTGCATAATCTGGTCCCGATCCCGATTCAACAGCACCACATTCCGACGATCTAAAGTTTCACTTAGCTAATTCCACTCTCAGTTTTAACATTAGTCTCTCCAGAGATCCTTTCCGGACACCCCTAGGCTGGGTCTTCCTGTTTGAAACCCCCATATTGTCTAAAGGTGCACAGGCCCTCTTCATGACATTCAGCAGGATGAATAATGATTCGCCCCAGACCTGTGTTCCCCATGAGGCTCTAGACTTCATGAGGGCAGAGTCCATGTATGCCTTATTCCTCAGCGAACCCCGCCCTGTGCCTTGCTCAGTACTTGGCATAGAGTATTTAGTAGATGCATACTAAATAAATGAAGAAACTGATGTGACTACAACTGGCATACACTGTGCTCTCATTGTCCACTCCCACAATCCTGAATCTTTCTCCTTGACATCTTCAAACCAACATGTTAGCAAGAGGGAAATGCAAAACAGAGAGATGCCCTGCGCTCTGAGCCACTAATCCCATGCCTAGAAAGTCTGCCCTGTCCAGCTAGCCAGGGAGAACTTATTTTATCCCAAGGGGCAAAGGAAGTGGAAAATGGAATGATGGAGAGAACGCTGGCTTGGTGGTAAGAGATGCAGGGTTAAAGTTCCACTTCTGCACCTTGATAGCTGTGTAGCTTGGGATGTGTCTCCCTCACTCCTCTGATCTGTAACGTGTGATTACTAGTTCCCACTTCTCAGTCGGTGTATCATATGAGTTGAAGCCCATAACATACAAACGTTAGTTAACATTGATAACAGTATCTTAGGGGTAATTACATTGGAACAGCCAAATGCAATTTGAGACTTGACTTATGGGACTTAATTTACTCCATACACATAAATAATTGAGCAATCATTTCAGAATAGAGGCACATAGAAACTGCACAGGCAAAATATAACACTGCACAATGATCTATAGAAACAAGATTTTACAGCATGTTCTCTAGCCCTGGATTTAGCCTTATCTGGAGCTCTGGAGAACTGCAGAGGATGCGTTTGGATGAAGCTCAGCCCAGGTAACAGACTTGACAGAAAAGCAAGCCTCTGCTGCCCCAGAAGATAGCCTGTTTCCAGGCCTCCACAGCATCATGTGAGGCCAGCATACAGCAGGCACTCAGCAATGCCAGCACACAGCAGGCATTCAGCAGCACCACACTGGCTCCCCTCCACGGATCTTCAGGTTCACTTTGGCCAAAACAGTCTTGGTTTCTATGCCTATATCAACATATAGAAATTTAGGGTTATATCCCTAGTCTCTCAGTGTGTCCATTATACCTGGGAGGACAAGAAGGTAGAGTCTATTATCAGAAAGGATGTCACACCTTTAGTAGGTGAGACCTAACTACAGACTTCAAAGGAATGTGCAAAACATTTCTTCATCTTCCCCATGGAGCCCCTAGTCAGTCCCCACTCAGATGGGCAGAGGGAAATAATCTTCCCTCTCTGTCTCCTTACCTTTTCTGTCCTGTCCTATCAACTGTCCCCAGTAGCATCTGAGCTGGGAAGGGCAACATAAGTGCACTAAGGTTCTATTTTAACCTAGAGGAGGCCAGAAGTTCCTGTGATCATTCAGAGTGGCACATCCTCAAGACAGCCCTCTCCTTTTGCTAATATTGACCACTTTGACAGCACCCTTGCCTCACATCAATACACCTGGCCTGGGCCAGATATGGGCCAGGTGTGGTGGCTCATGCCTGTAATCCAAACACTTTGGGAAACCAAGGTGGGAGGATCACTTGAGCCCAGGAGTTTGAGTCTACAGTGAGCTGCGATCACACCAATGAACTCCAACCTGGGTGACAGAGCAAGACCCTGTCTCAAAAACAAAACAAAACAAAAACCTAGTCTGATAAAATGAAATAATATAATTACACATCACTCCACTAGTCAAACCTGAATGTTTCTTCTGCTATACTTTCTTTTGCATTCATCCTTTCTTGAAAAGATGCTGATAAATACATACACTGGCAAGTTGACACAGATTGATGTATCAAAGTAGAAGCACTCAGCTTGTCTGTGCCAGTGAATGACTGGATGCCAGTATAGCACAAACAAAGTAAGAACAAAGCTGAACTGTTGCTCCGAACTAAAACCAGCTGGAAACCGAGATTCAGAAGGCTGTCTGACCAGTCAGACTCAACCTGCTTTCTCATTTCAGGTGGGAGCAGGGAGAGTCGCCCCTGGGATGTTCTCTGGCTGACTTTCCCTGCGGTTTCCATCTCCTCTCTCTCCAAATGGCACACAGACCCTGAAATAAGCGATGCCAGTAGTCTTCCTACCTTACGCACATGTCCTCTCAAGAGGGGCAAAGAACCTTAAAATTCTCCAAACTGAATTTTTTTCTACAATTTTCCTTTTTAGTATCATAGTGATAAATCATGAAATTGGTTGACTTCTAAACATCTTACATATAATTCACTTACCATAAAATTCACCATGTAAAGGATACAATACAGTGGGGTCTCACGATTCTTATTACAAACTCACAATTCAGTACAGTAAGACAAAAAGATCTGTTGAGAAAGGCTGAGCCTCACATTGTAATGAGAACTATATACAATGTGTGGCCCTGATTAGTTAAGACTCTTCTGTCTGTAGCTGACAAGGTTTCAAACCAAACTTTTTTTTTTTTTTTTTTTTTTTTTAGTTGGAGTCTTACTCCGTCGCCCAGACTGGAGTGCAGTGGCCGCTCCCGGCCACCGCAGCCTCGACCCGCTGGGCTCCGGCGATCCTTCCACCTCAGCCTTCCAAGTAGCTGGAATTACAGGCACGCGCTACCATGCCTGGTTGATTTTTTGATATATTGTAGAGATGAGGTCTCGCCCAGTTGCCCAGGCGGGTCTCGAACCCGCGGGCTCAGGCAGTCCACTCACCTCAACCTCCCAAAGCACAGGATTACAGGCTGAGCCACCGAGCCTGGCTCAAACCAAACTTTCAAAAGAAAAAAAAAGGAAAACCTGGGTCCATGTAAATGAAATGTCCAGGGTTAGACTAGCTTAAAAGTATGATTAAATCCAGGTGCTAAAAAGGTGTCATCTAGTCTTCATCTCACTCCATTTCACAGCTGTTTTCATCTGTGTTGGTTTCATTCTCAGGCAGTGCGACACTTGGAGTGGCAAGATGGCCCCCAGCAGCATGAGGCTTACATTCTACAAGCCTGGCAACCCAGCTGAAAAAGGAGAATGCATGTTAGGCCCACTGGTTTCTACTGTCCTCAAAGCCTGAAATTATAATGAATGTTAAGATGATATAAAATAGGTTCTTCCATCAACCAGGTCCTCCTCCCTCCTGAGGCTGGCCTTCCTTCTGCCATAAGCTGTCCCAGATGTAGGACTCAACTCCTTTTTCTGACTCAACCAAGGTCACACAGTACATAAGTGGTTGAGTCAGAATTAAAGCCCAAGCAGGGCTCCAAAGTCACGTTCTTAACTACCGTGTTACAAGACCATGTCTCAACCGTGGATACTGAATGGGAGGAGAGTCATGTGTGAGGCTCCAGGGAGGGACAGTGACTATTCAGTCAATTGCTCCAAATCTCAGTGGCTTCATCTATAACATGGGTAGTGTGGAATTCACTCAGGTCTCCACAAGATAGTGTAGGTCAGTAAGGAAATCAGGTATGAATTCCATCTCCGACACTGTGACCTTGAATTAGTCACTTCATCTCTCTAGGTTTGAGTGTCCTCAGAAATAGCACAGCAGTGATTCAGGCAGTAGGGAGTAGTTTCAGGCTTTCTGTTCACCTGCTGCCCCAAACTGAATTCTCTTTTTTTTTTTTTGAGTTGGAGTCTCACTCTGTCGCCCAGACTGGTCACTCCCGGCCACTGTAGCCTTGACCTGCTGGGCTCTGGCGATCCTTCCGCCTCAGCCTTCCAAGTAGCTGTAACTACAGGCGCGCACTACCATGCCCGGCTAATTTTTTGATTTATTGTAGAGACGAGGTCTCGCCAAGTTGCCCAGGCGGGTCTCGAACCCGCGAGCTCAGGCAATCCACTCACCTCAGCCTCCGAAAGCACGGGATTACAGGCTGAGCCACCAAGCCTGGCTCAAACTGAATTCTTAATTCCAACATTAGCTTCCTGAGTGACCATGAACCAGTTGAGAGGTCTCTAAAATGTGGGAAATATGTGATATGCCCCACACGTGGCATTATCAAATACATTATCATTGTTTATAGGTTTTAGGCAATTCCTTTTAAAATGAAATTGGGCCAGGCACAGTGGCTCACACCTGTAATCCCAGTACTCTGGGAGGCTGAGATGAAAAGATTATCTGAGCCCAGGAGTTTGAGATCAGTCTGGGCAACATGGTGAGAACTCGTATCTACAATAAATAAAAAAATTAGCCAGGCGTGGTGGCGCACGCCTGTAGTCCCAGCTATTTGAAAGGTTGAGGCAGGAGGATCACCTGAGCCCAGCAGGCCGAGGTTGCAATAGCCATGATCATGCCACTGCACGACTTTTTAAGACTTCAACTCAAAAAAAAAAGAATGAATTCATCTTTATATTCTGACCATAAAATATAATCATGTAGAAAAACAATATATAATCATTACAGAAAATGTGAAAAACACAAAAGAAATTGCTTATAACTCTATGACCTAAAGTTAACTACTATTAACATTGGGCATTTTCCTTTTAGTCTTGTGTATGTGTGAGTACAGAAGGTGCCAAAAAATGTATACACATTTTAATAAAGAAAAAAACTGCATTAAAATTGTAATACTCAATATATACCAATAACAAAAGATGAATATAAGTCACGTTTGACTTCTGCAATTACAAGAGGTGTTCAAAGTAGTTACCATCAGTGTCCAGACACTTTTGATTACAGTGAACTAAAAGTAATACATACTCACATCTCTTAAAATGTGTATTTTTTGGCACCCCCAGTATATGAATATAGATACGTGTGAGTATACATGTATGTACAAATAAAAAACATTTTATACTTTTTATTTTATCTTTTTTAATTGACATACAAAAATTGTACATATTTATGGAGTACATAGTGACATTTTGATACACATAATGTATAGGGATAATTAGTACATCCATCTTCTCAAACATTTACTTATTTTTTTTACAAACTCTATGTGTTGTATCCTGTTTTTATTGCTTAACATTGTATTGAGGTCAACTTTAAATGTCTTTTTAGAAACCACTTTGCAGCCGGGCTCGGTGGCTCAGCCTGTAATCCCGCGCCTTGGGAGGCTGAGGTGAGTGGACCTGCCTGGGTAACTTGGCGAGACCTCATCTCTACAATAAATCAAAAATTAGCCGGGCATGGTAGCACGTGCCTGTAGTTCCAGCTACTTGGAAGGCTGAGGTGGAAGGATCGCCGGAGCCCAGCAGGTCAAGGCTGCAGTGGCCAGGAGCG
>CAUYQG010079959.1:0-29723 GCA_963574415.1 Tarsius wallacei
TGCATCTCTAGCTGACAGAGAGCAGTTCATGGGTGTTAGGTTGGTGGCCAGTGTTGCGGGAAAGATGCAAGGAAGTTCACAAAGATCAGGTTAAAAGGAAAAGTTTATTTAGAAGGTAAATTAGAGAAGGTGAATTAGAGAGATCTCTCTAAGATTGGAAAGGGGGCCAGATGTTTAAGGAATGTTTGGTGGCAAATGTTCAAAGCACATGGCTTACTTATAAGACTTTCTTTAGGAGTGCAAGCAAACATTTCCAGGTGAGATAACACAGGAGTTGTCACCATGGTGATGGTTTGTAAAAGGCATTCTTGTCCCTTCAGGGGGATTCTCAGCCTCCACAATCACATAAGCCAGAATCATGTGTGTGCATATATATATACTTATATATACATATTTTGTGTCTACAGGGTGCCAAAAATGTATACACATTTTAGGGATGTTGTCTATGTATTACTTTTCGAAGTTGAATTGAATTATGGCAGTAATGTGTAGTATGACATTTGCTCAACCCTGTCTCTGCCATTTTCTTTGACTAACCTGCCTATCTCATGGTTAGTATTCATTTGATTAATGCCATATTTTGAGTGAATGTCACACTTGAAATGTGTATACCTTTTTGGTACCCCCTGTATATACACACATACCTATCTTTGATTGGTTCTGCTTCTCTGGAAAACAATAACACAGTGGTACCTGGCAGGGGCCCACCAGACACATGCACAAGTCTCTCCATTCATGATTGTTTGCATTGCCTTTTCACAATAGTTCCAAGAACACATACCTATTTTTGCAACTAACAGTTTTCTCAATAATTAAAATAAGTTTCCCACTTTAAAGCATATAGACGGTCTACATATTATATTCTAAGTCTATTGTGGTTCTGAATCCGAACGGGACTCAGCCACTAGAATCAACATTTTAGATGCATTTTAAAGATCCATTTATTTGATCTTTGCTCTTCCAATCTACTTTTTCAACATTCTTCAAACCCAACCTCATTGAAGAGGAAGCCTGTGTTTCTAAGTGTTATCTATTTTTATGATCTGTAAATTCGCAGGACAGAAGAAGCAAGAGTGAGACACAGAAGTATCGTTGCTCAACCTCTTTATATGGTGGGAAAGTTGATCTCACAAGGTCTACTTCAACACATGTTAGTCATTTTATCCCAAATATTTTTTCAGATGCTGTTGTTCTTCCCCTACCAATTGATTTAAAACACATTTTACCTGAGTGATATTTTAAGAGAAAAGTAATATTTGTTTTGTTCATAAATATTTGTCTTATCAACTATTTGAACAATGGGCTTAACTTTTGGAAGACTGATAACAAATTATAATATTCCTTACTTAAATCAAAAGATATATTTTAATAAATGCATTATGCTTTGGAATGTTTTAATAGCATTAAGTGGCAAGGGTAAGTACACAAAGGACTCAAAGGAGAAAAATATATTTTAGTGGCTTATTGCCACCATCTGCTATTGAGTCAGAGACTTTATAACAAAACGTATTTTTCTGTTTCTGCTTACAGCCCTTCCTTCCCTAGAAATCAACCCGAGGAGAGATTTAATAGATTATGCCAAACTCAAGTGCCTGTCCTATTTTCTTTAATATATAAATTATTGACATATCTACACAAAATTATATAATATAATTATATTATATGTGTATCATGCAATTTTTAATATATACTCTTACAGTTATAATGAAGAACTGTTGAAATAAAAGTTCAGAATTCAATTTGAAGCCTTTCTTTCTGTATCAGTCAAGATAATTGAGGTTATGTTGCTGTAGCCACCAATTGTCTCTATGTCAGTAATTTGGTAAAATAAAATGTCATCCTTTCTCACACTAAATGCCCAACACGCATCCACAATGGACTCTTCTTACAGTGTCACTGTCTTCACTCTCAGAACCGGGCTGGTGGAATAACTCCTCCTTGGCGCACTTCATTGCTAGAAAGAAAAAGATTCTGACTAGTCTCACAATGACACATACTCAACCTAAGGTGACACTTATGCTTATAACTTATTGGACAGAACTGGTCACACATATCAGATAAGGACAAGGAAGACAGAAAGTGAACTCTGACATTCACCCAGCAGAACTGGACCATTTGGAAAATGGCACTTGTTACTACTAAATTATAAACTAAGCTGTCACTGGCGGCAAGGACATCTTGGACATGCGTATTTACTCAGCAGCTAGCACAGAGCTTGGCACTTAGAAGGTGCCCAGAGAGTAATTACTGAGTGAAGAATGGCATTGTTAGAAACAAAACCGAATGTCAATAGTTTTGAAAAGCTATCCTTTCCGTAACCTTAAACTACCTGCTGAGGAAAGACTGGGATTTGCAGTACACAGAATCAAATGGAATTGGCTTGCGCTGTGTGGCAAGTTGTAATCAATAACCTCTAATTCCTTATTTTTAAAATGTAAATGAAACCACCTGCCCGAGGGTAGAATGCAAAAGTACTTTTTAAACTGCAATATGCTTATAATATTAAATAGATCTCATTTCTGTCATCCAGAATGAAGCCACACAAGAAAACCCAGCTGGGATAGGTTTATAATCCAAATAAAAAAATCAAAATTGCAATTATAAGCACAGATGGAAATATACAGCTCTGGAAAGTGTCACTATGTATAAATCCAGGAGCAATTTTAAAGCAAAGAATATTGATTGGGGACCATAGATGTCCTCAATTGAACAATCTGGAGGGCCTGCCTATCGCCCCTGGATTTTTCCCAGGCCTAGCTTGCCGGCATGGTGTATCATCTTGTCGTCAGTTCACAGACACCCTGCGGCTCAGCTGAATAAATGAATCAGTAAACAATGGAAAATATGTTGAGGCATGCTGTCACTTAAGAAATAGATGTAGTTGGCTAGATTGCAGAGAAAAGGAAACAAGAGATAGATACGGAAGAAGAAAGAATGTGTACGCAATTGAGTATGAGGTCACACCCAGGGGACCCTCAGACAAGTGAAGAAGAAATTGTTTTTACAGAGACACTTGGACTGAGATGAATGAGGTCTGTGTTCAAAGTACAAACACATGTATTGTTTTTGTTGTGTTTTTTTTTAAATAAAAAGCAAAGTGTTGTTTTAAGCAACCCGTTAGACTCTTTAAAACCAAGGGCCCACCCAAACTCCAAAATATAAACTACTTGAGAATCCACGTACAGGGCCTTTGCTATGCTGAGGACGTGCAATATTCCTAGGATAATTGGATTGCATTGCCTGCTGCTTTTATATCTCATCTCACTTGGGCATGTGTTTGATATTCAGAGGAAATTCAGGGTAACTAATGAATGCTGCAAGCACAAATGAATATTATTTCTATGCAGATTTTTTTGGCAACTGTGTAAAACATTTGGAGAGAGCAACCCAACATTAGAAGCATGGATGAAGGACGGAGGCTTTGCATTCTCGTCACACGCCTGCCTCCAGCTCTATACTTAATCTACTCGGGTCTTCCCTCTGTCTCCTGGCTGCACCATCTGCCTAACGGAACGGAGAGGTCTTGTGGTGTATGGTATCTGACCACAGAAGAGTGATCATTTAAAATTCAAATAAAGAACTACCAAAGAATTGAGTCATAAATCAAAGTTCCTGTTTTTGTCTTATAAACATTCTGAATTTCTAAGTGGCTGAAGGGCCTCCCATCTACTACGTTCGAGATCGCTTTAGAAGGTTGCATGATATAGCTAAAATATGCAAAGAAATTGAAAGCAGAAAGTGTTAGGCTTTGTTCTAGCACTTATTAGCAGAATTTGACCAAAGCCCTCTGTGTCTCTCAATGAATGTTAGTTACATCAAATTTTAAAGGGGTTATAATAAAGTCTTCTGTACTATCTGTGGGATTATATGAGTAATTCACCTAGACATTTTATACGTTGTACAGCAATATACAAGCATAAGAACATTAAGCTTTAGCACAAGTTTTCTAAGAAATAATTCTAGGAAATCACAGAAATGCCCAAATACAGTGGTATTTTTTGACATTTCCAACTCAGTATAAATCTCACATTTATCCAAAATATGGATATGTGATCATTGCATAGCAAGTGCTTTGACAAATATATGGTTGGGTTCACTGAGGGAGGTGAACCTTGGTATTAAAATGGTTGGAAGTCAGTGGTGTGGTGATCCTTGTATATATATCAACACTGTCTTATATATCATAACACTGTGAAAGTCGATCATACAAACTGAGCCATTTTTGTCTTATCCAACTGAAACGAAGTCGGCAAGTCAGAGGAAAAAGAGCTCTCAAGGCGCAGAACGTTGCTCCAAAAATGTGATCCTATGCAGGTTTAGCAGCTGAAACAGCCTGCTATGACTCGAAACCAAAACTAAGGGTGCTTAAATGACCTGCTGCAACTCTCAAGCTAGCTTTGCCCACCATCATCACTTACCAATCGGAATTTGCCAGTTCCTGAAAACCTTACTAGTGCCAACGAAATTCATGTAAGAGCAATTTATAGCATTTCTGCTTTTTGTAAAAGTCTAACCTTCTCTTTGTTCTTTGGACAGACTGAAGACCACCTGGTCTGCCTGTATGCCTCGAATTGCAATTCTTTTCTCCCAATTAAAATTTTAATTCCAGAGATTTGCCTCCATATTTTATTTGACTTTGACAATGCTAATAGTTTCAGGAGAGTAACTCGGTCATTCTGATTCCTGATATGCACCTTGATGTTTAAGCCCTTTTAAAAAATGTGTTTAATTTCCTGGAATAAAATTCCAGGCTCACATTTCATTTGAAAGATAGTTTGTCTTATATTAATTGCAAAATTTCACAAACTTTAACAATATTTAATATTTTTCTCAAAAATGGAAACATCCACAGAGGTAATCTAGTTTTTTTTTTGTTTTTGTTTTTTTTTTTTTGAGTTGGAGTCTCACTCTGTCGCCCAGACTGGAGTGCAGTGGCCGCTCCCGGCCACTGCAGCCTCGACCTGCTGGGCTCTGGAGATCCTTCCGCCTCAGCCTTCCAAGTAGCTAGAACTATAGACGCGCGCTACCACGCCCAGCTAATTTTTTGATTTATTGTAGAGATGAGGTCTCGCCAAGTTGCCCAGGCGGGGCTCGAAACCGCGAGCCCAGGCAATCCACTCACCTCAGCCTCCCAAAGCACGGGATTACAGGCTGAGCCACCGAGGCCGGCTATAATCTAGTTTTTATGTAAGCTCTTGCATAAGAAAAATCATAGCTAACATTTATTGAGTACTTCCTATTTTCCATGTACAGAGTTGGTGTGTGTGTGTGTGTGTGTGTGTGTGTATAATTTCATTTGAACCTCACAAGAGCCTTGTACTTATGTAAATAGAAACTTTCTCAAGGTTAGTCAATGCAGATTTTCTGTCTTCACTGCCTTAGTCTGGTGACTAAGAAACTCTGTGCATTACACAACAGTTGGTAGCTAGCCAGTGGAATATTGGCATATGACACTGATATAAAGAACATCAAAAGAGAGAATGATCCTTGCTATGTGGGCGTGCCTCAAATAAACCACAACAAAGTGCCAGACAGAAGGTGAATGTTCATTTTGTGGGATGGATTTTATACAGAGGACGAGAGGACTCGATTCATATTCAAAGCAAAGCATACATTTTAGGAACAGTTAAATGCTGATTACTCTTCTGCAATTCTGTTTTTAATTAAATACTACCATTAAGCACCACACTAAATAATGTGCTAACATTTCGGTTTGTAGATAAGATATTAATCTGAGGCTCTTCACCATAGAAGTTTTACAGGTTGGACTTAGAAGTCTAGTGGTTGTGACAGTACTGTCCTTTTGCCTCCACAATTCTGTATCTCTAGGAGACATCTGCACATAAACTGTTTTCACCTAGAGCTGTGTTTACCAGACTATCTCAGTACTGATTATACACACATCCACGTGGAGAACATGAGTGACAAAAAGAATGATGTCAATGGAGCCATGAGTTCTGCTCTTGTTTTGACTCTGACACTACCAGCCTAGAAACATAATGTACATGATAGATAATGACATTGCAGAAGAACAGAAAGCTTACAGCCAACTCCTTTCTTGATAGGCCATACACTGAAACTTGGAGAATTGAAGTGATTTACAAAAGATCACACAGAGTGTTGGTGGCAACAATAGGGTAAAATCCCAGCTTTGAGCAATTCACATTATTTTTATGAATATTAATGGGTGCCTCTGTGAAATTTAAAAAAAATTACTTCTTGGCTGCATCCAGCAGAAAAGACTGTAGTCGCTTAAGATTTCAAATGCAAAATACATATGTATGGAAAACAATGATCCAAGAAACTTTAGAATTGAACAACTCAATCGTTCAGGGTTCCAGTTTCCTCGTATTGTCCAAGTGTGTGCGTACATGCGTCCACACTTGTGGAAGTTCATAGAATATAAAGTTTATGGCAGTAGTATTTAATTCCCTCATCAGCAATTCAAAAGATCTTTGATTGCAAGAACCCAGTATGCTTAAGATACGTCATTTCTTTAGAAGATACAGCTGTGGTCAAAGGATAAAACTTTGCAGAAACAAGAAGTTAAATCCATTCTATTTTCTTGGCTCGGAATAAGTAGTCATTAGCGTTTTATGGTAAGACCAATGTTAAGGGAAGATAAAAATCTGCATTTGCTTATGTGTCACATGGGTGCCCCATAGGCATAAACATAATCACAAATTATGTATTTATCTGTAAGTTTAAAATGTTAGGCTCCTATTAATTCATTACTTAATATATTAAACAACCTATTAGACCTTTGAAAGAATCAGTTTCTTCATATGTAAAATTGAAATAATAAAACCACTGATCAGACTTACAACGAAGCTAGCCAGGAACTATATATATTACTTAGGAAAAATGCTTTCTACATGAAAACATAGCAATAAATGTAAATATTATTGCTACTTTCATCAATAACTATATATTGAAACATTATATGCTCAGTACATTTTACTATAACTTATAACCATAAGCCTTTGATAATGATCTGATCTCTTAATTTGTTTTGCAATTATATATCAAGATCTATTATAGAATTATAGATATAAAAAGGCAGTAATATCGAGCA
Organism: Tarsius wallacei; assembly: GCA_963574415.1. NCBI lineage: Eukaryota > Metazoa > Chordata > Mammalia > Primates > Tarsiidae > Tarsius > Tarsius wallacei. The sequence continues at coordinate 7,076 of CAUYQG010079959.1, forward strand.
AAAATTATTTCAGAAATAGTAATGAGAATCAAAATGTATGTGCATACTCAAGCAGATGAAACACTTTTGAAAGAATGATGAGGAACAAAAACATCAGAATGAAGAAAAAGGTGTCAGGAAGAAGTTAAGAAGTTAGATATTTTCTATCTCCTTCAACAATGAATGAGAGGTTTTTGCTCTAGAAATGTTTAGTTCCTCAAAATTCCTTTTTTCTTTCTTCTAAATTAAAAACCACCATTGTATGCAATAACAGATTTGCTCTCAAACTTTTGTATTATTATTATTATTGGCAATATTGTGTTCTTAATATCTGGAGTAAGAAAACACAAAATAAATTATAGCTCTACAAGGACAGTCTTTGCATATCTATACTCAAATTTAAGCCAATAAAAGTGATAGTCTTATTAATACAAAACAAAACAGTCGAGAGTAGAAAAATAAAGGTAATCACATCCCAAAACTGAAAAGAGACTTTTTTTTAAGAGTTTGAAATTTAGTATTATGAAAGAGGTTAAGTATAAGATCCACTTCATTAAAAAAACTCATTTTAATACTGCCTTTTTGACTTCATTTGGCTGAAAATAAATAAATGAAAACTCCTGTTTGTTAAGAATGTCCATCACTTCAATCTATGTGTAAATTGAATGTTGGGGAAAAAAACCTGCAGAAGGGTTTCGAGAACTGAGTAATTTGCATTCTTATATTTCAGGGAAAGAGGGTTGAAGCAAAATATTAATGTGACAAGTCACTATGAGCTTAGAGGGAGAAAAGCATATTAATGCCCTGATCTTATTTCACTGAAGGAATATGACACTTCTGGACAGCTCAGGAGATTGGCTGCAACCTATGGGAGGAAAGAAAGGTGATCACTGAAGCCACACTGTGCAGCTGTAGGATGCTGGAGTCAGTGCAGACATTAATAAGTCGCTAACTACTTCCACACGCTTGTCATAACCTTTGTGTCACAGTTTCAGTGAAGAGAGAATCTAAGACAAAGAACTTCAGGGAGGAGAAGTTCAACTTCTCAAGCCTGTCGAGGATTGGCAGGCCCAAATTTGATCTGCCTTCTGTTTCGTTCACTGTTCCCTGAGAAGCTCGTGTCAATCTCACTCAGCCAAGTCTTCAAGCACGGCACCCAATTTGGGAAGTGTCTGGACACAATCAAGTTGTCATAGCCCATCCTGTGTGCATTCGGGCTTTCTGGTCCTGATACTACTTTGGAAAGCCAAGTTGAGATCGCGGTGCTTTCGTTAGCCTCTGTGAAGTAAGAATTTAAATTTTGCTTTTAAAGTTGTAAACATTTTAAGAAGCGCCCCCCGCCCCCACCCCAAGCTAGCAAGACTCTGTTAATATGTTCAGACGCTCTGAGAATGACTGATGGGAGGTTTACCCATACACTCTTAAGCTACATATGAATGATGACGACCAGGGTTAAAAGAGGAAAGACCTAGGACACTAGGTAACATTTTGGGATAGAGATATTTTAAAGGAATTGCTTTTACTGCGAACGCCATGAATGTTAGCTCTGTGCAGAAGTTAACATGTAGAAGGCAGAAAGACATTTTAAAAATATAAATAAAAAGTCAAATAAGTTCTGTGTATAGGCCTGGTGCTAATATTGCGTATTTCTTTCTTTGTAGATCTGGAGTTAAGGCTAAAATGTGGGTTAATGTTCCTAAGTCAAGTCATTATTAAGTGTGTGTGTTGTCTCCATGCATTTAAATAAAGCTTTATTTATAATCTAGAGATTGAAAACTTCATCGAGCCTAGGCGTGATCTTTTCACCTACTTAAGGACTACACACATGCTGCTGTGCAAAGAAAGAACAATCAACACACATTGAGTGAGTCATCATTAAATCTATTTATGTTTTCTACAACACAGTAGTCTATATTCAACATTTCCCACCAAAAAGTGGCAATAAATAAATACAGAACTGGCTTGAAAAAACAGTCAAGTCTACTTTCCTCCCTAATTGTATCACTTTTCTATTTTTTTATTGCAAGCGTTCTTTTGAGTCTTTATCACAAAACACATTATCTAAACTATGTATCTGCAGATGTCAAAATGGATACAGAGGGTGCCAAAAAGTGTATACACATTTAAGAAGAAAAAAACTGTATTAAAATTTTAATATCCAATTAGATGCATACAAGTCCTGTTCGACTTCTGCAGTTATAAGAGGCACTCAAAGTGGTTCCCATCAGCATCCAGACACTCCTGATTACAGCGAACTAAAAGTAATACATAGATAACATCTCTTAAAATGTGTATACTTGTTTTTGGCACCCCGGGTACATGCAAGCATAAATAGTATGCACCCACGTGCACTTATATCTTAATTGTATTATGTTGTACATTTCACCATTTATGAAAGGGATACCCAAATGCGGTTCCCCCTTCCAACTGTCTCTCTCCTCATGTTTCACTCCCAGTGTAGATGGGCCATCCATAGACATTCTGAGGATCCAGGTTACCTTCAAATGCTTATCCCACCACCCCATCATCCCCATCTCCATGTGGGAACCACTGGCTTACTCGACCAACCCCAGGAAAGGAGAAAGAGAAGACGTTAAGAGGAAGCAGTATTCTCTTAAGGAATTGGCATGGGCTTTGTCTGTGTGCCTACTGCTTATTTTCTGAGTGAGAACTGAGCAACTTGCCAACAGACAGGAGAGCTGGGAAGTGTCGTGTGCAGCTGGGCTCTCAGGGACCTTGCTAAAACAAACTCGGAAGGCGTAGCAGGAGAATGGGTCCTGGGAAAGTTAGTAAGCTTTGCCACATGGATGCATGTTTTTTCAATTTAGTTTTTCACTTTACCAATGAAAATGGTATATTTTTACTGTGTTCAAAATGATGTTTTGAAATACACATATGAGGGGCACTCAGAAAAAAGAAAAGAGGAATTTTCTTTTGAAGGGCTGGTCCCTTGTAGGACATTTGAAATCTGTTCCTTCGGATCAAACATCAACCAAAGTGTTCACCTGGCAGTTCTGAGAAGGTTGTGTCACAATTTGTGGAAGAAGCGTCCCAAGTGGTGGCAAACAGGTGACGGGTTCTTCCACCATGACAATGCATCTGCCCACACCATGCTGACTGTTTGCAGGTTTGACCCAAAACGACATGACCCCTGTGCCCCAAGCCCGTCTCGCCCTCAGCAACTGTTTGTTTCCTCAGATTTAAAAAACGTCCTCAAAGGGAAACGTTTTGCTGACGTGGAAGGAGGTGAAACAGAAAAACGGCAGAAGCACTAAAAGGGACCAACACTGACAAGTTTGCAAACTGTTTTAAGCAGTGGAAAATGCATCTCAACAGGTGTATTGCATTGAACAGAGAGTACTTGGAAGTTTGCTAGAGTTTAAACATGTAAGAATTAATACACAATTTTTAATAAATAAATTCCAGGTTTTTTGGGTCCCCCTTGTATATGGTGAAATGGCTGAATCAACCTAACGAGCATATACATTATCTCATATACTTTTCTTGATGGTGAGAACACTTAAAATCTACTGTTTTAGCAATTTTTTAAAAATGTAACATATTGTTATTAACTATTGTTACCATGTTGTTCAATAGCGCTCCTGAATTTATTTCTCCTGTCCTAAAGAACTTTTGTAGCGTTGGATGTATTTCTCCCCAATCCACCTCAACCCCCAGTCCTTGGTAATCATCATTCCACTCTCCACTTCTGAATCTGAATTTTTTAGATTTCACACTTAAACGTAGTATAGTCGGGCATTGCTTAACGACAGGAATACATTCTAAGAAATGTGTCGTTGGGAACTTTCCTCATTGTGGGAAATTCATAGAGTGCATTCACACAAACCTGGATGGTCTAGCTTCCTACACACCTAGGATATATGGATATATGGTCTAGCCTATTGTTCCTAGGCTATAAACCTGTACAGCATGTTACTGTAGTGAACACTCTAGGCAAATGTAATACAGTGGTAAGTATTCATGAATCTAAACATAGAAAAGTACAGTAAAAATAGGGTTTAAAAGATAAAGGGTATACAAGATAAAAAATGGTGCAACTACCTAAGACATTTACCATGGATGAAGTTTGCAGGGTTTGGAAAGAGTCAGTGAGTGAGTGCTGTGTGAATGTGAAGAATTAGAACATTACTGGGAACTTTGATAAAGTCCACTACCGTAGACTTTGTAAACACTGCTACCTTAAATTAATTTTTTACACTTTTTTTTTTTTTTTTTTTTGCTGGTTCAGTGGCTCACAACTGTAATCTCTGCACTTTGGGAGACAGAGACGAGAGGATTGCTTGAGCCCAGGGGTTCGAAACCAGCCTGGACAACATGGTGAGACCTCATCTCTATAATACATAAAAAACTTAGCTGAGTGTGGTGGCACACACCTATAGTTCCAGTTACTTGAAAGGCTGAGGCAGAAGGATCACCTGAACCCAGCAGGCCGAGGCTGAGGTGACTGTGAGTGTGCCACTGCTCTCCAGCCTGGGCAACAAAGTGCGACTCCAGCTCAACAAAATAAATAAATAAACTATTTTTTTCTTCAGTAATAAATTAGACTTAGTTTACTGTAGCATTTTTACTTTATAAACTTTTTAAAATTTGGAGACTCCTTTGTAATAACATTTAGCCTAAAACACAAATACATTGTCCAGCTGTATAAAAATATTATCTCTCCTCATATCCTTATTCTATAATTTTTTTTTAGAATGAAAAAGCTTTTTTATGTATTTTACAGTTGTGAGCCACTGAACCGGCAAAAAAGAAAAAGTTTAAAAAATTAATTTAGTGTAACAGTGTTTAAAAAGTCTACAGTAGTGGACTTTGTAAATGTTCCCAGTAATGTCTAAGCCTTCACATTCACACAACACTCACTCACTGACTCTTTTTGAGTCCTGCAGACTTCATCCATGGTAAGTGCCTTATGTAGTTGTACCATTTTTTATCTTGTATACCCTTTATCTTTTAAACCCGATTTGTACTATACTTTTCTATGTTTAGATTCACGAATACTTACCACTGCATTTAAGGTTTTTTTATTTTTACTTGTTAAGCTTTTTTGTTAGAGGCTAAGACACAAACATACACACTAGCCTCAGCCTGTACTGGGTCAAGATTGTCAATATCACTGTCTTCCACTTCCATATCTTGTCCCACTGGAAGGTCTTCAGGGGCCGCGACAGCCAAGGGGTTGTCATCTCGTATGATATCAATGCCTTCTTCTGAAATATATCCTGAAGGGCCTGCCTGAGACTGTTTTACATGGAACTATTTTATCATAAGCAGAATTTTCTCTAAAAATAACATTAAGAAGTATAGTACAGTAAATGCGTAAACCAGTAACATAGTCACTTATTGTCATTATTAAGCTTTATGTATTGTACAAAATTGTATGTGCTATACTTTTATATCACTGGTAATGCAGTAGGCTTGTTTACCCCAATATCACCCCAAACACATGAGTGAAGCATTACACTACGTTAAGACACTCATGAAGTCACTGGGAAATAAAAAATTTTCGACTTCATTTTTAATCCTATGGGACCACCTGTGTTCCTGTCATTGACCAAAACGTTCTTTGATGAATGACCATGTTTATCTTTCTGTGCTTGGCTTATTTTACTTAACATTTAAAATCGTGTCCTTCAAATTCACACATATTATCACAAAGACGTATATATACACATATATACCACCACTGAGTGCCACCACACTCAGCTAAGTTTTTTATGTATTATAGAGATGAGGTCTCACCATGTTGTCCAGGCTGGTCTCGAACCCCTGGGCTCAAGCAATCCTCTCGCCTCTGTCTCCCAAAGTGCAGGGATTACAGTTGTGAGCCACTGAACCAGCAAAAAAAAAAAAAAAAAGTGTATATATACGTCTTTGTGATAATATGTATATGAAACAAATCTTCTTTAGCTCTTTATCTGTGGAAGGAACTATTTAGGTTGTTTCCATATCTTGGATATTGTGAATAAATACAATGAACCTGAGTCTACAGATATACACTGAATTTGTCCCTTTTGAATATCTAGCTAGTAGTTGGGTTGCTGAATCATATGGTAGTTCTATTTTTAATTTTTTGAGAAACCTCCATACCGTTTTCCATAATGGCTATGCTAATTTACGTTCCTGCCAATGGTGCGTGGGGTTCTCCTTTCTCCACATCCTCTCTAACACTTTTTAATTTGAAAATTTATAAATATCTATCATTTCAAGGAAATCCATAAGAACTTTGAAGTTGAGAGTTCCCTGGACACTGTCACTCTTTTAAATTAGTACTGTTTAAACTTAATCTTGTGAAGTATCCTTTCTTTCGTGTTATTAGAATCAGAGCAGTTATGAGTTCACATATGTCGTAAGTGTTTCACCATCTATGATGGTGGCAGCAATTAGTGGCCATGTTGCACGCATTTTTTAGCAGAAACGTTCAATAACATTTACCATTATAAATAATAAGTGACAACCAAAGAACTCCAAATGATTTATAATTTATAAACTCCAGTGGATTGTAACTTGATGACACCATGGAGATTAGTATGCAGAATATATTTAACAGGATTACAGAAAATATCAAATCATAGTCTCACAATAAGAAAATCTGCATGCCTACTTAAGTCACACCATGTCAACATCCCCTTAAAGCAAAATTAAAACTTTCATATGTAATCATTCTGTCTTGTTCTGGATGCAAGGATCTCATATAACTCTGCTGTCATTAAACCATCTGAAATCAACATGAGTTATTAAGGTGTGACTTCAATATATGAGTTCTAAAAGGAAATTTGTAATTTGGCTTCTGAAAACTTTAGGTTTCAAATCTGCATATCCTATTCAATTTATTTTCAAGTTTTAATAAAATTAATAAAATACAATGAATACGTTTTAATAAAACTTTGTGAATAATTGTTTAAAAGCTCAACTTAACCATGAGGGAAGTATAATTTGCTTACCTGAGAATGGTCCAAATTATTGAAAATCACTATTTAAAGCTGTCTGAATGGTGGGATCAGAGGAAGAATACTAACTAGGTATTTTATATCCAAGGTAAAGATCTTGGATATAAATGTGTTAATGTTTATTTGTCCACAAAGTAGATGACTTGGTGCAACAAGAAACAGTACAGGGGACAAGCTACCAAGAATCAAAGTGGTATTCAATCATTCAATAAATACTCATTGCTCATTGCACGCATTCTTTGTTCTGGATCCTGCAACATATATAAAGAATTCAGCAGAGGGAATAAGATGATCTATTCCCTAATGGAATTTAAATTCTAGGAGAAATATACAATCAGCACATGATTGCAATTTTGATGACTGCATGAAAGGAGATGTAGAGAGATTATTAACTGATTAGCAAAGATCTTAGTTGACACACCAAGGATGGTGTAAACTTACCTATGTGAAGTGACAGTGGTAGGAAATAGGAGTTCCAGAAGAAGTGACTTCCTGTTTCAACGTCTGAATATGAAAAGAGTAATCCCATTTGTCTGAAGCCTAGAGTCAAGAGTAAAGGAACATGAGAGATGACCCTCAAGAGAGGGATAGAGGCAAAACTTTACAGGGTCTTGTTATCTGTATGAAGCACTTGGAACTTTCCATAAATGGCCATGGAAAATTATCAAAGGGTTTAGGTAAAGCGAGGATGCAATTTGATTTGTATTGGCAAACCATCACTTTGTAAAACAGCAAAGTGTGGAAGTCAGATGAGTTGGGTCTATCCTTAGCCTGGGTGATAACAATAGACAGTGGCTGTTTGACCTCCAGCAATGGAATGGAGGTCAAAAGAAGTTGACAAAATGGGAAGGATGTGAATCAATGCAGTTTAGTGAATCACTATGTCTTTAAAAATCTGTTAATAAAAAAAACACACACAATTGGGTGATGGAAGAGTGTTGAAGAGAGAAGACTCAAGGATGACTCCAAAATTGCCAACTCCAACACTTGGTGAATATCATCATCATTCAGTGAGATTAAAGACACCAGAGGAGGGGCTTGCTTGAGAGCATGGGGAGAGGCTGTGAAACCATTCATCGAAGTTGTCTTTAAAACATCAGAGTGAAGCCATCCAGTAAGGGACTGGGCATATAATTCATTGCTCAGGACAAGTCCCAGATTGGAGATGAAAATTCAAGAGTTCTCAGCCTACCTCTGGAAGCTAAATTAATGAGAAGATGAGATTATTTACGGAGAACATCAAATACACATTAAGACAGGCCAAATCAAGGCATAAAATTGTGGTGTAATATATTCTTCCCCTTTATTAAACATCCTAAACAAAGTAATTCCCACCATTCTCTAGTTTCAGTATATATCTAGGATCCAAAAAAGCAATTTCTTTTCTGAAAAACTAATAATGATAAGTGTTGATTTCAAGAATAAAAACAGTTAATTTAAACATCTGAAGAATTATAAGCTATAACAAATAATCTTAAGTTACTTAGTTTTTCATTATGTTAATAAAAATACTCCAAATAAGATACTAAGTATAATATTCTAAGGCTGTGAAAATGATCTTGTGTGCCCTAGTAGCAGATTATTTAGTTAATGACACCGAGTGCCTCTTATGAGATTATAAGTTAATAGTTTTTGACTAAAATACAATTTTTATTTTGCATACGACAGTCTCAAGGTGTTCGAGAAAAGGCTCTGTGAAAATTCAAAACAAAGTTTCAGGTTTTATTGAAATGTTTTATTGGACACAATAGCTCTTATAACAAGAAAACAGCAAGGCACATCCATATATTTTTCTAAGAATTAACTTTCTGTAACAATCATCTTTACTGGTCTTATTAATACTTAGCAATAATTTAGTTACTAAGTTAATGATCCTTAGAAAAGTTGGTAATATGGTCTTCAAAATAATACAAGGTCACTGTGAAGGGAGAAGAACACACTAGAGTTACAAGATCTGTATTTATATCCGGACTTTACTTACATTGTGTGAACTTCAGTGTTTTGATTTGAAAATAGATATAATAATACTCATATTACTGTACAAGGCAATCTGTGAAGAATAGAAAAAAATTAGGTCAGTGATAGATCTCATTTCAAGATCCAAGGCAGCTTAACTGCTGTTGAAAATTGAATCATGTAAATAAAGAGCACTACTATCAAACAATTTGAGAAGAAAAATAAAAAGAAAGATATCTGTGATATAATAAACTTATTCCAAAGCACTTAAGAGTAAGAGAAAGTGGTCCCATCTACTAAGCCACTGATGATATTTCTTTTTCTTTTCTTTCCTTCCCTCCCTCCCTCTTTCCTTCCTTCCTTCCTTCCTTCCTTTCTTCCTTCCTTCCTTTCTTCCTTCCTTCGTCCCTTTTCTCTCTCTCTCCCTCCCTCCCTCCCTCCTTCTTTCCTTCCTTCCTTCTTTCTATCTTTCTTTTTTTCTCATTCCGTCACCAAGGCTGGAGTGCAGTGACACAATCATTGTTCACAGCAGCCTTGACCTCCTGGGCTCAAGTGATCCTCTCTCCTCAAGAGGCTGTAACTAAAAGCATGTGCTACCATGCCCTGGTAATTTTTTGTAGAGTGATGTCTTGCTATGCTGCTTAGGTTTGTCTCGAATACTTGGGTTCAAACGGGTTCAAGTGATCCTCCTGCCTCAGCCCCCCAAAATACTGGAATTACAGGTATGAGCCTCCACACCTGGTCTGATGATATTTCTTGAAGAAAGTCACATTGACATTAAAAAAATACTATTCGCTTCTATTTTAGACACTCCCATGAAGAAGAAAAACATTAAGTCAGCTATAACAATGGGAGCATAGCACATCTGCATAATTCCAAACTAAATATTAAAAAGTTACATAAATATCCTTTAAATGTTTTAAACTTTGAAAACCCAGGAAGTATCATTTTGAGCACACGATCACTTTAGAAATTTCATATATTATGAAAAGGTTGAAGAATCAATTGATTTCCATAATCAAAATTGTAAATTGAATTAGTCTTACTTTTTCATAAAATTTATAAATTTGGTAAGTGAAACTGACTTGCTTTTCTAGGAAGATAACTTATTAATGTAATCTGTCATTTTTAAAGTGAATTTCCTACTCTTGACAATTCATTGTTCACACAGTTATTAACAAACATTATTTTATTTCTATGCGATATCTTTGGCTTTCTCAGATTGGCAGTCAAAGAATTTAAAAGTTTATATAACTTCTCTTCCTGAAACTTCTGCTATAGTTTTATGTCACTATCTAATGCTACATTACAGAGAAGTAGCCTTAGAAGAGCCATGGCAGTGTGTGACAAGTGTTTGCAATATATGCAAACACAAGTGAAATTAGCTTTCATTTCTCCCAGAAGTCATTAAATAGTAGATGTGAACAATATAAATTACTTCCTGTCATCTTCTTACATTTGATCAGTTGAAAGATTCCTTTATGGATGTGGGAAGAAGAAAAGTACTTGAATATGTGACATCCCTTTATGTTCAATTTGAAGGTTTGCTCAATTTTATATTCACACTACTCTACTTACTGATGGTCTCTCTTCAAAATGGGATTCTTTTGATAGTCAAGCATCTTATATCTTATTCCTCCAGGCTAAGATCTCTATTTTCACTGCTTCTTTTGGAAAATTAGAATTTCTGTCTTCCACAATATTAAGTAGAGACTTTTTTAAAGTGCTTATGACTTGACAAAAAAAAATGCATTAACTGTGAAAACTGACAAAATTTTTGCTTGCGGAGACTGGAGGAACCAGCAAAGCCTCTATTACTAACATATTGCTTTTTATTATAAAATATGACTCCCATTAGTTTTGGGCTACAGCCAAGTGTCTTCTCAGAGTTTAAAAAGGAGTTACCTTGACAAGATTCGACTTAAATCACATCTTGATCTATATTATGAACACAAAAGAATCCTTTCTGCATTAAAGTGACAATAAGAGTCTGATTTATAATCCTAAAGCAAAGAAATCTGAAGTTAAATAAATCAAATGACTTAGCACTCGTGCCTAGGTTTCTTTGCAAGAGTGTGAAATCTATGAGGAAAAAAAAAAAAGAATAACTGCTATACCAAGCATTCCATCTGTAAATTCAAAGTATGTGGGTATGTTAAGAATGCATTTTCAGTCTGCTGAATTTCAAATAGATAATTTGAAGTAAGACAAGTGTCTCCTCAGAGCTGCAATGTAGTTTGTGGTGTTTCTGTAATTGTAAGTGTGCCTTCTTCCCTCTCTCTTTCTCCCCCTCTCTTTTTACTGGAAGCATGTTACATATACACACCTAGTTCACATGTTTCGTAATACTAAACACCTTCAAGAAAATCCATTTGTGGTTAACTTAGTCAACGAAACACCTAGTATTTCTCTAAGCCTCTAAGAGTAATACCTCTGTAAAAAAAAAAAAAAAAAAAAAAAAAAAAAAGCACCTCTACAGAGAACAGAAAAAGAGGCAAACATTTATTTAGTTTAAAAAACATTAAGTCAATGTCAAGAATGGGCTGAATGCTGGAAAAGTTAGCCAAAATCCATGCCTTCATGGCACTTACATTAAGGATGAGTCTGACATAGATATAGTAATTGTCTAATGATTATCTCATGTGTAGTAGGGTAGATCAGAAAATGGAAGATTAAAGAAAGGCCCAGCGTATTGGGGAGAAACTTTTGAAAGAAAGACACATGTTTAAGCTGTGTTTTTAGGATAAACGAGGAAGGCAAAATGTGCTCTAAGCCGAAGAAATGCCATACATGAAAGCCTGTCTTGACAAAACACATGTTCAAGGCATAAAAGAGCATTTTCATGGAGATGATGAAGGAGATGGTAGAGAGTGTTAAAACCATGCTTTTGGAATATCTAAGGTGAGCATTCCTTAGACACAGCTTTGAAGACATTACTCAATACTGAGGATGAGATGTTCTGTAAAGAAACCAATCCAATGAGAAATGGTCAGCGTGAACTGCAAGGATATTTCCATCCTCCCTCAGATAAGATGTTCCACAGGCTGGAGCAGAATTAAAACTTCATTCACTTTTTAGAATGTTTGCCCTTAGACATGCCCCAGTCTCTCTGATCTGCACATAGATAATTATTATCTATCTAAAGAGTGACCTAGATAGAAATAATTGATTAAGCTAAATTCAATACTCTTGATATTTAACAGATTTGCACACAACTAAAATTTACATATTCACAAAATCAGTAAATATTTGTATGTAATATAGCACTTTTTTAAAAGGAATTTTTAAAGGATAATTTCTTGGTGAGTGCTCTACTAGAAATCGTATTACAATTTAAAAGAGCTTAAATAGCTCCATAAGCAATATAATATGTTTTCTTAATTATTAATGCTGTTTCTATGCCTTATTAAACTTAACAAATACAAGTTAGTATTTGAATTAACTTAGCAACACTACTTTGCAGAAATACTACAAGCTTTTTGATTATAACAGCCTAGTATAATACATTTATTCTAAGCTACCATGATATAGTTTTATATATATATGTGTGTGTGTGTATATATATATATGTATATGTATATGTGTATATATATATTTACATCAAATTTAAATGTGAGGCTTTTACTTTGCTACTGTGTAGTTTTCTTCCATTTAAACTTAAATTTAAAATAGAAAAAATACAAAAACTAAATTAGCAGTTCTTTATACTACTGCCACCAATAAAAGTGTACATTTTACTTAACATAGAACAAAGGAGCTAATTACAATTGGACCTAAATTCTCATTAGGGAGATTCGGACTAAATTTTGTTTCACTCGTTTTTAAACAACAAACAAAGAGGCATTGTCGTGTTTGCATGAAATCAACAATTTTTACTCAAGCAAACAAGTCTAAAATGAAAAAACAGTTGAGGTGGAAGAGAATTTTTAGATGATAAAACTTCAGACTTTTCAAGAAGTATGTTTTAAAGATTGAAAAGTTAAGACACTGCCATAATTTGCTAGTGTCAAGTCTGAGACCAGATCCAGCTGTCACCTGTGCAGGGGTCTATCTGCCATGTCATACGAAGTGATATCTTTGGGCTGCATAGTTGAAGCACTTAGGCTGTGATGATGATAGACTATAATAACAGCCCCCAACAGTGAACCATCTCTGTATCGTTAAATTTTTAATATAACCCAGTGAAGGAGTCTGCCTTACTTCATACTAGATGACTTAGATATTATAAAGAGAAAACATGAAGAAACATACAAATATACAATTTAATTATTTTCCTCAAACACATACTAATAGCTCAAAGGTAAAAACTATAATAAACTATACTTAGGAGAGAAATTTCCCAGTATTATACAAGCACTTGAATCCATCCTTGAGTGGATTCAAGACTGCTTTCGTCTTTTAGTCTAACACTGCTACACTGAATCTACAAGCCATCAGCTTAATTGATTAATAGTCAATCGTGTCAAATGGATCATTCAAAATGGTTGCTTGACTTAGCGTAATAAATAAGCAAGTTGACTGAGGGGAGATGATGGAGGTTGTCAAAAGGATATAATCAATTTTTTAGGAAAGAAAATAAACACCCCTAAGTATTTTTAATAACTGTAGAGTAATAGAAGTAATCCTGGGCTTGAAGCAGAAAGTGAGATTGAATCCAAATTCTATCACTTCCCAGCTAGATGTTATCAGCTTGGCTGTTAAATTGTATTTAAAGTGAGGTCAGTATTACCTGACTTATACCTCACAAGAAGTTTAAGAGATTATTATGATAATATATTCTATGTTGACTTGTAAATGAAAATTTAGTATCTTTGCATTGGAGAATATGTGAATTGCTTTTATAAAATAGAAATAATCCAGCTGGGCTCGGTGGCTCAGCCTGTAATCCCGCGCCTTGGAAGGCTAAGGTGAGTGGATTGCCTGAGCCCGCGGGTTCGAGATCCGCCTGGGCAGGCGAAACCTCATCTCTACAATAAATCAAAAAAATTAGCTGGGTGTGGTAGTGCACGCCTGTAGTTCCAGCTACTCGGAAGGCTGAGGCGGAAGGATCACCGGAGCCCAGCAGGTCGAGCCCACTGCACTCCAGTCTGGGCGACAGAGTGAGACTCCAACTCAAAAAAAAAAAAAAATAACAATAAATAAAAATAAAAAATAAAATAGAAATAATCCTTACCAGTGTTAAAGTATTTAGCCATCACATTTTTCCACCATCATAAATTACTATATATACATTTTGTTGGATATTTCTCTAGGCTTCTCTGCTTTTCCAATGGTCCAAGCCTTGCCAGTGCCCAAAGACAATACATCAGCAAACTTCTTTGAGGTTTGGCTACCCATTGTGTCTCACCAAAAGCAACACCAGTAGGAGACTGGAGAGGGGGAGATCACGGTATCCATGTCTCTGGCTCTTTCCCTATAGAGTTTTCACAGTTATTTTTCAGGTTTAAGGGTAAAGACAGTGACTCATGCCGCTGCACCATCCACTTCTATTGTGTTACAGCTTGCTCCAACTTTGTAAATACTTCTAACTGAACTCTCTTCATATTCACAATTTGACAATGCATCCGTTCTTTGCTGTGAACCTGACTGATAACCTTAGCCTTCAGTAATAATACCAAAACTGCAGGGCAGGGTATCTGGGTTGCATTTTTCTGGTAATAACTAGTGATTTTTCTAAAAATCATACCAACTGTCTCACACTATCCACTTTCAGCACAAAAATATATGTTTTCAAGTAAGGAGTCTCTTTTAGGTTGTACCATAGAGCAAAGGCAGCTAGGCATCTAATACGTCAGGATCAATTCCTGCGACTTGCAAATAAATAAAGGGTGAATGATAGAGTTCACTAAAGCACCCACAGTATTTCTTGACAAGCTGTCACCACCAATTCTTCATCAATCTGTGGTGCTAATTCAGTGAGTGATTAGAAAGTCAAAATAAGGATAATGGAGGCATCAACACGAAAATCTCAGTTCTCGATTCCAGTAACATCAATGGCAGGCAGGAGCTAGCTAGCTACCCAAAGTTTCTGTTTCTTCACTGAATTAGGAATTTGGTGGCAGATATCAATATTGTGTGAAAATAAAGCATGAATCCTATAGTGCTGATTCTGTAGCTATTTTTATTCCTCTGATAAATATTGCAAGGGGTTTTTTTTGTTTTGTTTTTTTTTGGTTAGGCTTGATTTTTATTTCACTTTTATTGTGACTTGTTTGGATATAATATAGTAAACCGATTATCATATTGAGTAATGATTTTGAGGAAGCAATGTTGCCAGCACATAAACTACTCCCTGATCTTGGAAAATTGTAGATGAGTTTCCACATTTCTAGAATACAATGAGCCAAGTTACTTAAAAACAGACTACAGGCTTGAAGTGTTTTGTATACAAGAGCTGGCACGGGTGTGTATAGCTGTAAATCATAGTTCCATGTGTAATGTTATTCACTGTTTAAAATTATCCAAACTCTCAAAGCAAAACTCAACATACGCCTTCCTTACAAAAGGAACCAGGATTTGATTTTTATCTCATTTATCAAAATTTTGCTCCACTGCTTCTATGTTTTACAAGCCAAACACGGGAGAGGGGTGATTTTGTATTTTTAATAGGACTTTAAAAACTAAGAGTTGAAATAACTCTTCAAAGCATCTAATTGGATCATAAGCAATCATGTCTAAACTGAGGTAATCAAGATTTTTTAAAATAGAAGATTTCATTTGCTTTGTTACTTTAAAAGTGTGGTGTTATACAGAATAAAAATTTAATATTATTGAATCTGAAGAAGGCAACTTTTGGAAACAGAGAATCTCCATCTATAGAAAATTTTTTTATTTAGGTCTGAACTATTTTATGGATTCTGCAAGTTTTTCAAAAGAATATCTTAATGGCTTATAATCAGGTACTTAATATAATGATATAGCATTGACTTATCAATTTTCTATTCATATAAGCAGATCATCCCACAACTCATGAAGTAACAGATATTGAAATAGCAGCTAAAGAAAATTTTTAAACTCTTTAAATGATGAAATACATTAGAAAAGTGACTCAAGATCGAACTACTGGGCCACAAATGTAATTGATGAACTAAAGACATGGGACTTCCCTATATATTGTTGATTTGATAGAAATTATTTTATTTCATGGTATTTTTTTTACATGAGTCAAGAAATTTTATAAAAATGTGAATTCTAGTGCTAATCATTTTTCCTTTAAGCAACATATTTTTATAATTTTATATTACATTTTAGGTGAAGAAAATATTCTAAAACTTCTTCGAGGGATGTAAATGACAGAAATAAATTAATTTTTATCTGTGAACAATAAACATTTGGTAGAAAAACAGGATATGTAATTTTCTAGTTAATGTGTAAGGGGAATACTTTCTTAACAAGAATGATTTTGGCGAAGTTTAATTTTTAATGTAGTTCCTATATTTGTTTACACAAGTATAAACTGGCCCATCTCATTTAATTTTCTTAACCATGAAATTGTGCTTTTAATATGTTTATATGATAATTAGAAAGAATTTGTCCTAGCCACATAGTTTCTACATGATTGGCATAAAAGCTTTTACTGCTAGTACTTAATGAGAGCTTTGGATTAGATGTGTCAGAAGTACCTTCTAATTAAACAATAAAAAATAAGAGTTGATTGTAGCTGAATGGGTTTTGTTAAAAGACCTAAGATTTGTTTCCAAAGAGTTATCTGAAGAGGTGTGTAATGTAATAAGTGTAGTTCTAGTACAAGGGAGAAAGAAATACAGAATGGAAGACATGTGCTTACTCTATGTAAGGCTAAACATACTGCCCCTGCCTATTTGTTTTGGTTTGTTGGGTGTCCATGCCTTCTCCTCTAAGCTGCTCTTGTATAGTGTGTCTTCATCAGAGATTGTATTTTTACTAGCAATATGTCACAAAATGTCACAAAATTTATCATGATGGAATAATACTTACTGAGTGAGGCATTAAAAAAGGAGAGAGAATGGAATCTAAGATGTAGCATAGACATATTGGTTTATGTGAATTACCTGATCTAATTACTCAAATTAGGAAGAAGGTATTTTCTTGGGGCTCTATTTACTTCCAAATGTTTCTGGCAATGTTTAGGTGACAGACTCTACCTGTTGAGTTTTTATTTAATATTCATAATAAATTGTGAGTAGCCTTTTATTCATTCATTTTAAAAAAACATTTAGTGGATACGGAAAGAGCTTTCAATTCTGGTTTAGTGGCTTAGGTAGATGGTGCTGACATTAACCAATACAAGAAGGGGATTAAAATTTTTGTTAATATATCTTTTTTATTTTTTATGTGTTTTTAATTTTAAGTTCAGGGGGTACACATGCATATTCATTACATGAACATATTGCGTAGTGTATATTTTTTTGACCTCATACTCTATTTATAACAACTTGCTCAGTAGCTGAAGAAGTATAATAAGGTAACTTGCTAGTTGGTTTAGAAATTCTAAAAAGCAGCAGGGCTTGGTGGCTCAGCCTGTAATCCCGCGCCTTGGGAGGCTGAGGTGAGTGGATTGCCTGAGCCCGCGGGTTCGAGAACCCGTCTGGGCAACTTGGCGAGACCTCATCTCCACAATAAATCAAAAAATTAGCCGAGCGTGGTAGCACGCACCTGTAGTTCCAGCTACTTGGAAGGCTGAGGCAGAAGGATCACCGGAGCCCAGCAGGTTGAGGCTGCGGTGGCCGGGAGCGGCCACTGCACTCCAGTCTGGGCGACAGAGTGAGACTCCAACTCAAAAAAAAAAAAAAAGAAATTCTAAAACGGGGCAACCCCCTTGGGTCCTCTCCCACTGAGCTTTTCTGTCCTCTCAATAAATCTTGCTTTCAAAAAAATTCTAAAAGGATACTTTTCTTGAGTTTATTTCATAAAGCTTTAATTACCAAGGTGATTATGGATTTCCTCTCTCTGTATTACTTGTAAATTCCTGAAATTTTGAATGAATCTAAAAACGTCAAAATAAAAATTCATATGTTATAGAAAGAGATATTTTTCTCTGCAGATACTTCAGATTTGCTCTCCCATCTTATCTAATTTCATTTGGTACTGTCAGATTCTAGATCTCAGAAAAAAAATAATTGAATTTGTTCAGGCCTTAGGAATTTTTTCTTTCAGTTTTAGCAAGACATATAACATTTAGTGTAGTTGCTTAACCGTAGTTGGTAGTGCCATACTGTGGAGTAGATTTATGTTAAACACTTTTAAAAACTTAATTTAGTTGCTGAAATTGTAAGAGACATACATGAGGGTAGACTAGAATCATCGGACTTGACCATGGCATAAAACATGCCTTCCCAGTGTTTTACACATATAAAAGGTAAAATAATTTCTTTCGCATCCAGTGGATGATACACTTCAATTTCTAGGTGGTGTTTAATGCCCCTGACTCCCTCACCACTCCAATAATAATAGTAATAATGATCAAGGGCACGTTGAGACCACAGCACTGGAGGATAGGTACTTCAGGTATGAGTGAAGGTCAAATCCTCCTACAGAAGTGTGTATTCACATAACCGTTTCAACTGTAAACATTCTCTCTTTTAAACATTTTAAAGAACACTCTCCTTTACAGCTGGTAAAGTATGAAGAAGATAAGAAGGCAAAGACAAAGAGAAAGACAAAGAGGACGAAGAGGAGGGGAAGAAGAAGAGAAGGAGAAAGCAAGGGCACATTTAATGTGTTATGTAACTTACACGCATCATTAAATTCTATTTCATCCTCATTATAAAAAGATGGTATTATTATTATTATTATTATAACCTCAAAGTGATAATAGTTGCTAATGCTTATTGACCTTTTGCTATATGCTAGGGATATTCTAAGGCCCCTACATGTGTTCATGTATCTTTGCAGTAATTCTGTGAGGTAGGTACTCAAAAAAAAAGTGTTATCCATCCTCAGTGCAACAGTTGTTGCAAAGCAGTATTTCATAGTAGTCATAAATACGTGGACTCTGGCGTTCTTACGCAGTACAGGAGAAATCACTGGGCATGTCCACGGACAACTTCTCTTTCTGTTATGTCATCTTTGATTTCTTATTGTCTCAAATTTTGCAGAGGGTCATTGATTATTCATTCCCCAAAATGTAAAAACCCAAAGACAGGGTGACCGCATCAGACTTATTGAAAGGTCGAGTCACCTTAAGAGAACTAAAATATGGAATGGCAGTGCTTTATGCTAATGAACACAACGTTCAATTTAATACACTTTAGTAGGATTGTCTTAGGGAAAAACAGAAGGCAAAAAGATCAATCTTTAGAGCAAATCGACTCTTGGGTACATGCCTGTTTATACTGTCTTTAGTGATGCCAGCAGTGGAAACACTTACTCTTTCTTCAAAATTCATCAGCATTGAATCTTCACCTTTTTTGAAAGAAACATCTCAGACTGGTGCAGTTCAAGCTTACCTCCTGGTGAAAATATATGTTTCAGTGCATTTGAAGTTACTCAGCTTAAGCCTTTCCAGTCCAGCCCTCTTTAAACGTTTTCTGCCGAAAGAGAAGTGGATATGCAGGTTCATTCTTTCCAGCTGATTATGAATTAACAACGAGTTATATTATATTATATGCATATTTGCACATGCACACACATATTTCTAGTGGACAAATACAATTTTCAAGAATAGGACTATGACACCTCCTCCCCCTAGTAAAGACAAATATTTTATTTTACTATTGTATATTTGAAACATAGCGTTTCAATATACTTATCTTGCTATCCACATGCATAGTGAAGTGACAACTTACCACATTTATCATCTCAAACAGATACCTTTTGTGTCGTAAGTGTATTAGAATCCGTTCTTTTGCCCATTACCAGTACACACAGAATGGTATGAATCCTGGTCCTCACATTGTGTATTAGGTCTCCAGACTCATTCACCCCCTCATCTGCAACTTTGTGACTTTTAATCGACTTCTTCCCAGTACCCCACCACCACCACCACCCAACCACCTACTTATCCTCTGCTTTTATGCGTTCGATTTTTTTCTTTCGGTTAGCTTTTACTTATAAGTGAGACCATGCGGTATTATGTTTGGCCTATTTCATATAGAAGAATGTTCTCTGGGTTCTTTCATGTTGTCAAAACTGGCAGAATCTTCTTTTTCAAGACAGAACAATATTGCATTCTTGATATACCACATTTTTTTCATCCATTTATTTCTTGATGGGCACTTAGGTTTTTCCCTTATCGTGGCTCTTGTGAATTATGCTGCAGTGAGCATGAGAGATCAGGTATGCTTACAAAGTGTTGATTTAAAATCCTTTGGATAAGCCGGGCTCGGTGGCTCAGCCTGTAATCCCGGGCCTTGGGAGGCTGAGGTGAGTGGATTGCCTGAGCCCGAGGGTTCGAGACCCGCCTGGGCAACTTGGCGAGACCTCATCTCTACAATAAATCAAAAAATCAGCCGGGCGTGGTGGCGCGCACCTGTAGTTCCAGCTGCTTGGAAGGCTGAGGCGGAAGGATCGCCGGAGCCCAGCAGGTCGAGGCTGCGGTGGCCGGGAGCATCCCCTGCACTCCAGTCTGGGCGACCGAGTAAGACTCCAACTCAAAAACAAAATAAAAATAAAAATAAAAATCCTTTGGATATATATCCAGCAGTTGGATTGTTGGGCCATATGGTGTTCTATTTTAATATTTTTAGGGACCTCCATTCTGTATTCCACCGTGGCTGCACCATTATAGTCTCACCAATAGCGTACAGGGGTTCCCTTTTCTCTACACACTCACCATCACTTGTTATTACTCATCTTTTTTAAAAAACTAAAAGCCGTAAAAGAATTTTCTTTTCTTTTCTTCCTTTTTTTTTTTTTAGAAAGCAGGATTTATTGAGAGAACAGAAAGGCTCCCACAACAGGAGAGGACCCAAAGGGTTTGCCCCATCAGAGCATTTTCTAACTGCAATGCAATCTACTCAATTTCTCCTGCCTACAATTGAAATCGAATTTTACTTTTTATAATAGTAATAATTTTTACTAGCAGTGTAAGCTTATTTCTGCTCATCTTTCTGCTTTTACAGTAGGATTTTAAGTACATCAGAAAACATCAAAAATCAAAACACTAGAAGTATCTACTCTTTGATAAAACCCCTTCATTATACAAATATTTGAAATTATTTTTATACTTTTTGAATCATTTTGATATTTCAGACAGGAACTCCTCTACTACATTTAGTGCATGGAAATGAGGTATCAATTATGAACATCCACTTTTTTTTCTTTTTTTTTTTTTTTTTTGAGTTGGAGTCTCACTGTTGCCCAAACTGGAGTGCAGCGGCCGCTCCCAGCCACCGCAGCCTCGACCTGCTGGGCTGCGGCGATCCTGCCACCTCAGCCTTCCAAGTAGCTGCAACTACAGGCGCGCGCTACCGCCCGGCTAATTTTTTTGATTTATTGTAGAGATGAGGTCTCGCCAAGTTGCCCAGGCGGGTCTGGAACCTGCGGGCTCAGGCAATTCGCTCACCTCAGCCTCCCCAGGCGAGGGATGACAAACTGAGCCACCGAGCCCGGCTTATCCCCTTTTTTATTCAAGAAATTTACAGGTATTATGGAAGAGCTTTCTTTTACTTACATAATTTTACAAGGCATGCAACGTATAAAGCTTTTGTTTATTGACTGATTGACTGGAATGCTGGTTAAGGTAGCTAGTGTAATTTGGTGATGCAAAGCTAGTTCTGACAAGGAGAGAAATTCTGCCTTACCTGTCTCTGAATGCCTGAAAATATCCGACATATTGCTTAGCACTTGGTGGGGTTCTAATGACTACTTGTCCAACGAAGGATGACTCATTGCCAGATTTTTGCCTTTGAAGTAGCAATTTGAGTAGTTAACGACTGTGAGTATCTAGAAGGGGTTATAGGCAGGGATCTTTAGAGGTGGTCCTTACACTGTTGCAATAATCTAGACGAGTTAGCTCTGTATTCAGTCAGGCAACAGCTTTGTTGAAAGCTACAAAAGAAAATAAGGGAATCACACAAGTCTATGAAATTGAGTATTTTCTTTAATTGAGTGGATATGGACCCAATGAAGGAAAAGAGACCACAAACAATACTCGGGTTTCAGAAATGAGTGCTTTGTAGGGTTATTTAAAAAATCATATTTATATCAAAGTTTATTTTTAATTTTTACTTTAAAGATGTGGGGTAAAATTCGGGACTAGGTATACAAGTGGTTATCATACAGGTAAAGTGTGGGCCTTCCTTTGGTTCCACTTTGCCTGGTTTGAGACCAGGTACCCTCATTGATGTTATGTGGTCCCTTCTCCCCGGCAGTGTCCCGCTCCTGCCAGTCCCTTTCCTATAGTATTAGGGTAACCGCTCAGGGTCTGCTTATGAGTGAGCCTTGTAGGGTTTTGATGCCTTTAACCAGAATAGGGCATGAAGGGAGAAGGTTTGGAAGCTGGAGATTATGAAAGCACATCCAGTGCTGGGAATGTCAAGTTCAAGGTGTCAAATAGGACCCCTCTGGGCAGGCCCGACATATAAAAGTGCTTGTCAGAATTTTGTTTGCAGGAGGAGATAATAGCACACAGAGTTGGGTTCAGCTTCTCTGTCATTTAGTTATCAGCAGCATTTTTTTTCTAAGTTTTCAATCAAAGTTTATTAGAGAAAGAAGAGAGGAAAAAAAGGGAGACATCCCAGAACTGGCATGGGCGAAAGAAACCGCCAGCAGCATGATTTTAAACAAACTAATTTATGCCATTGGCCATCAGTTTTTTAATTAAA
>CAUYQG010079960.1:0-22475 GCA_963574415.1 Tarsius wallacei
GACAGATTGTCCCCTGCTGTGTCCCCTGCCGGGGTGCATGCTCGGGAGGAAGGCCATTCCTGCCTTTCCACGGCAGAGTCCTGATGCCCCCTCCAGTTCCATCGTGTGGTGCGTGCTCAAGAATTAGCAACAGCCCACACCCATAAGAGGCTGTTAGCAACCCAGTGACACTGTTATTACCAGAGTGGGGCTGTCACCTTGGAAGAGAATGCAAGTATATTCATGCTTGCCTTTGGATCCAGAGGACACTGTATACACACACACAAATACAAACACAAGCAGCAGTTTCAACAAGTACAGCCACACTCGCCTGTTCGGTCCTCATGGGAAGGTTTGGTCTGAGAAGTCAATCAATGAAAGGACAAGGATATTAACACCCCCATTCCATAGACGAGGTGACAAGAGCTTATAAAGGTTTCTGACGTGCCCGATGTCACATAGATACTCAGAGATGTCGGTGGGTCTCAAACTTGGGTTAGTGGACTCCGAGATGGGTGTCTTCACTGTCATTTGGCTCAAACTCATGGAAATATTTCTCCGAACGCTCGTTCTCACAGGCTCCCTGCCTCTTCCCCCTAGCTGCGTTAACTCCTTGCCCATAACTGCTGTATTGTGGACAGTATTTGCTGGCAGAGCCTGCTGGGCTGGATTTCAGCCTCCTCAGAGGCAGAGAGGTGCAGTGGTAAGCAAAGTGTGCCCCCAGAGCCACGCTGCCTGGGCTCCACCTCCTGAGAGCCTGGTTATTTGGGGCAGGTGACTGTACTTCTCTGTACCCCAGCTTCTCCACCTGGAAAATAGGAGAAGAAAGAATAGTTACCTTGTAGATGTGTTGAGAGTGTTGGAAACATTCACCTGTGACTGGCTCTGGCTTTGATTGGGGAAGAAAAAACTTTGGGAAAATATGTCTCCCACTCTAAAAGCCAGGAAAAGCTGGATAATCGCACCCTTTATGGAACCGATTAGAGAGTGAGGCAACAAGACAGCCAGCCAGACGGAATCCCGTAGGGCGACAAGTCACACCAAAGAGAGGGGGACCCATGAGCTGTTTCATCTTGGCTGCAGGAAGACAAGGCAGCCACCCTAAAAGTGAGTGAGGACAGTGATCTATCACAGAAACAAGGAACAGAGTACCACGTGTTCTCACTCAGAAGAGGACCCTGAACATATACCTTAACACTATAACACTGTAAGAAAGGGATTGGCAGGAGCGGGATAGTGACGGGGTGGGGGGCTTGGGGCAGGGTAGACACAACATCAGTAAGGGTTCCTGATCTCAAGTCAGGCAAAGTGGGGACCAAAGAAAGACCCAAACTTTTACCTGTATGATGACTACTTGTATACCTAAGCCTGAATTGTACCCATGTCTTTAAAATGAAAATAAAATTAAAAGGGAGTGAGGAGAAGGTAGCTGAAATCAGCAAATTCTCCAAAACAGAGTATGGGCTAGCTAGGAAGTGTAGACGTCCAGGCAGCCCAGGCACAAGGGGTGTCTATACTAACTCACAAACTCTTTTTCAGGGTCATCACTGCGGGAAGGGTCACAAGAAACTCTGGTGCAGGGCAAAGGGCTAAGAGAGGACCGCACATGGGTGGCACCCAGGTACCCACTTCACTTCAGCTCCATGCCCTGGATGCTGGGGGAGAGGCAGGGACACCTCCAGCCCGCGTCCCAGGCAAAGGCAGCACCACAGAGGGAGGGGGAGAAGGTCAAACCCCCATGAGGAGAGGCAGAAGAGTTGCTGGATAGGACCTGGGAGATTGAACCTACCAGTCCTCCAAGACACAAGTAGAGTCTATGCTGTGAGGGGTGGACTGTGAGAAGCTCATGCTCCCCGTGCCCAGTACCAGGCAGAGGGCACACCTAAGACAGAGGCTGGAGCAGGAGAAAGAACAGCCCATGTTTGTGTCACCCTCTCACACAAGCAGTGGGCGATGGCAGTCTACCACTGGGAAGGGGCCAGAGCAGGGACAGGGACACCCCCTCTATAATTGGAAGGAGAGGGGCTGGGGAGCAGCTAGAGCATAGATAGGGACACCCTTCCTATACCTAGCAGCACAGGAACTGGGGAGAAGCCAGGGCATGGACAGGGACACGACCCCATAGCACAAGAGGGCAGGGGCTGGGGAGAGACCAGAGCATGGACAAGGACACACCCTCTGCAACAGGTCGGCAGAAATATGAGGGTGGAGCCCATAGATGGAGGAGATTTAAGTCTCTGTTGCTCTAAAGGTAACCATAGCAACAATAAAACCCCATGCCAGATCAACTCCTGACTAGATTTCTTCAATATCTGACAGTAATGATCTAGCAAGAAAAAAAAAATCAATTTCTTAGTGTAAATATGACTTACTTTAGTCTGTACTGTTTCTCTAACATAGCATCTGGCAATTAATTTTTTAAAAAATGGGAGACATTTTTTTTAAAGAGGAAAACAACACACTGTCAAGAGACAAAGAAGTCGACAGAACCAGATCTGGAGGTGGTATGCATATTGGGACTCTCAGGTCTTGAACTTAACTGCCATCAATATATTTAAACAGTTAATGCAGGTGGGCACGTGCGTGAACACATGGGAAGTTTCAGCAGAGAGATGGAAATCATGAGAAAGAGTCAAATGTAGATGTTGGAAATACCAACCGTGGCACAAGAGATGGAAATTCATTGACGTAAAGAACTTAGAATGGTGTCGGACATGCAGGAAGTATTCAGCCTTTGCTAGAAGAGGGTTGGTGTCTCTTACATGCTCCCTCATAGGCTCTGCATTCAGCACAGAACTCACAGTCAATCCATGTTCAGGGTGTGCACCTGGACATTTATGGAATAATGTGGCAGTATAACTGTTTCTCCCAGCCACACACAGATGTGCTTATCCAGGAATGCCTGAGGATTGTCACTGTGGTCCTGTTGGGCTTCTAACATAAACGAGTGCAGTCCTCAACTCTTCATGTGCAGAAACTCACTCATCTTCTCAACCTTTTTATGAGTTAGGTACTATTATTTTCACTTAACAGATGGAGAAATTGAGGCCACAGATGGGAAGATGGTAGGCCTGGGCCACCTCCCCTGGCACACACGCGGTTAGCCGCCTCAGCTAACAATGTTCACTCCATGCCAGAAGAGTGTTTGAGTTTCACAGCTGATCCCTGTCATCTCTTGTTACTAACAGACTTCTAGTTCAGATGACTCACCCGACAGCATCCATGGTGACAATTACAGCTGACCACAACTGTGAACTTTCTAGAGCAGTGATTGTCACCGTCCCAAGCACATTAGATCATGTAATTCTCCCAACAATGCTTTGAGGAGGATTCTGTCATCCCCCTTCATACTGATGAAGAAACTGGAGCACGGAGAGGTTGAATTACTTGTCACGGCCACACGGTTTTTAGGTAGTGTTTTGGGGCCGGTGTCTCTGCTCTTCACCCTTGTATTAAAATGCCTCTACAGAAGACAAGAAAGTTCCAGAGAACAGCAGATACTGTGCTTCCTTCCACAAGGGAAGAAGTTGTCTGAGTACAGAGCCAGACAGAAGGCAGCAGGGCTTGAGCAAGGTCATTGTTCTGATGACACCACCGAGCTTTAAAGCCAGTGCTGCTTGAACATGTGAGATGCACAGGCCAGCGCGTTGACTTTTTTACTGGAGCCATTTTGAGTTAGACCTTTGCTTCCTTGCAAGCGCCCTGACTGCACATCTAGGTCAGAAGAGCAGAAGAGCTCTGAGGACTCGGTGGCCACTTCTCCTCACCCTCGTCCTCAGGTGAAGACAGACGCTTCCGGCCACAGCATAGATGCTCTACGTTCATGATGTGAAATATAGGGGCACAGGGGAAAGCAACTGTTCTTCTTGTGGAATCGCCTACTGCCCCACAGAGCACCTGGGGTCTGAGCTAACCCTCAGATGAACCCTCAGAAAAGCATCCTGCCTGTGTCACTACGATGTTTAACATCACTGACCGTGTCATCACCTGGAATTGAGTTTCTAAATCATGAGCAGATTGGGTTGTGTCTTATCTGGCCAGGCGACCCTGGGAGGGAGATCATGAGCAAGTTGTTAACGGATTGCCTTTTAGAGTCCCTACAATTATTCAGACCCCACGGCCACTTAGTTCCAAATCTCATGAGCACTCTTTGTTCCACCTGATGGCTTCAGTGTACGGTTGACTTTGACTAAGACTTTCATTTCTTCTCTCTTCTTGGAACATGTCATAAATTCTCCATACCCAAGTTCGAACCAAATTCAATTTCCTAACACTCTCCAGTGACTTTCGTTTGGGTTAGTCATTTAGTCTCTTGGCTTCAGGACTTTTCTTGAAAAGAGAAAAATGAATGACCCCTCAACACACTTCACAGGAAGATGGTGAGAATTAATTAATGTTTATAAAGGGTTTCGCCGTCCTGGGGCGTCTTTGATATTAGAGGATGAAAGTCTGTGCGCGGTGATGAGAAGCACCAGATTCAGGAGGCAAACAGAGACACAATCCCCTATTTGTTGGCTTTGGTTCCCCTCCATCTCATTTTGACATTTAACAAAGTTCTTTTAAGTTTTTTTCAATGTTGAAAGTATTTGTGTCAGTGTCATCCCTTTGATGAAGCCATCCAAAATAAAGATTTTTTTAAAAACTTGTACAAACCCAAGATGAGATAGAAGTCTGTTTCATGTCAACCAGTAACCTAACTTTTGTCACCTCCACGGTATCCCCCCTGGGAGCAGTGTGAGTCCACCTGTCCATGCCTCTCTAAATAACAACCCCCACTGCAGGCACACCCTTACTCTGGGCATCCCTTCTGTCCTAGGGAGGAAAGGATGCAGTGTTTGTTCATTTTCTTTTTCTAGTGGAAGAAACCGTGAATGTTATGGATGGAGTTGTGTCCCCCTCCCCCATTCATATGTTGAAATTCTAAGCCTCAGTATGTGGCTGTATTTGCAGATAGGGTCTTCATAATGGTGATTAAGTTAAAATGAGGTCATCAGGGTGGGCCCTGCTCCAGTAGGACTGGTGTCCTCATAAGAATAGGAGATCAGGCCACAGACAAGCAGGGAGGGAAGATGGTGTGAAGACACAGGGGGACAGTGGCGTCTACAAGTCAAGGTAGACATATAGCCATCTAGGCTCCAAAGAGAAAGGCCTAGAAAGGACTCAAACCTGCTGACACCTTGATCTCAGGCTTCCGGACACCAGAATTATGAGAACATGCATTTCTGTTGCTCACATTTTCTAGTCTGTGGTACTTTATTCCAGCAGCCTGAGTAGATGAGTAAGCATCCCAGCCCACTCACAGTCTCAGCCGAGTTTCTCTGTGATCATGAACCCAAGAGGGAACTTCAGGAGCAGAGATTCAAGTGCACGGCTAAGACATGATGTCACAGGAGCACAGCTTGTCTGTCTTTTGGTGGCATTTGGAGAAGGAATTTGGGGCAAGAGCAGGCATGGGGCTTGTTCCATGCAGAAAGGGCTCATTTTGTTCTTTTAGTTATTTCATTTGTTTTGTTTGAAACTTGCATGCTCTGGTTTATTCAGAGAATTCCTCCAAACTCTCTTTCCTGTGCCATTCTCTAAGAGGTGCTGGGGCAAGTTTTTAAAACATGTTTTCTGTCTTTCAGAGAAAGAAAATGGCCACATGGCTCTCCTGTCACTAAGGAACCAATGATCCTCACTCAAATTTTCTAGTAAGTTCAATGTGACCCCAAATTCCTTGAAGTTCCTCCAGTTAGGAGATGGGGTCTATTTCCTCTTCTCTTGAAAATGGGGTGAGGGGGGGATCTGTGATGTGTTGACCAATAGAACATTGTAGAAATGACAGGCCTGAAGTGATGTTGGGAGCTGTATTAGTTATGGTTCTTCAGAGAAACAGAACCAAGAGAGGGTGTGTATGTGTGTGTGTGTGTGTGTGTGTGTGTGTGTGTGTGTGATGGGAAACTGGTGCATAGAATTATGGAGACCGACAAGTCCCACACTCTGCCATCTCAAGAATGTTGACAGCATAGCCCAGTCTGAGTCCAAAGGCCTGAGAGCCAGGGTAAGTCCCACTCCCAGGGTAGGAGAAGACTAACATCCCAACTCAAGCAGTCAGGCAGAGAGCCAGTCCTCTCTTCCTCTGCCTTTTGGCTTCTGCTGGCCCTCACACACTGGGTGGTGCCCACCCACACCTGAGAGGGCCACCTGCATTACTCCATCCACTAATCCAAAGGCCAACCTCACCCAGAACCACCCTCACAGACACACCCAGAAAACCTGACAAGTCAAATATCCGGGCACCCCACGGCCCAGTCAGTTTGATACATACAATTAAGATAATTCGGCCAACTTGGCCCTGAGATACTCTGCGACTTCCAACTTTGTCCTCTTGAGATGCTTCCTGAGACCGCCAGGCCACGAAGACGCCTGGGATGAAAGGCCACATAGGGTTGTCCAGGCTCAGCCCAGCTTTCAGTTGACCCCTCAGCTGGGCCCGCCCCCAGGAGTGGCCCAGATGCACCCATCTACCAAACAGCTCAGTCAGCAGAGAGTCAGGAGGAATATTAAACTGGTGGTGTCCTAAGTCATTAATTTTGGGAGTGGTTTTGTGTAGCAAGAGATACCCAGAACACTTCTGTTCCATTTAGTCCATGTAGAAAGAACGTCAACCTGAACTTACTGAAAGATGGGTTTTCAGGAATTTTTTAAAATCTAGTTATATAATTTTTTCTCAGAGTAATGGAACAAAGATTTGTCCAATAAAATTGTTTGGAGATACAGGGCCCTAAAGCCATGGTTAAAAATAATTTGTAATATTATATTAATCGTATGCAAATGATACTTCCAAAACGCTGGGAAACAATTGATTCTTTTAATAATTTAAACAATGCTTCTGAAATCCTTTGCAACATGATTTTCTTAGTAAAATGCTTTCTCCTAAATCATTTAAGGTAAGACTTTGATCACCCCACAAATTAAACCGTCACACATTCTACCCTGCTGTGGTCTGAGTCAGAGATGGCTTCTGCTCTTAACCCCCACCCCCAGTTGCCTCTACCTCTCGGCTCTGTTTGTCCCTTCGGGGGCCTTTTTACTCCCAGGCACAGTTGGCCAAGTGAATGTATTTTCCAAAATGCAGGGCTCGCGTTGGACTTCTAAATGCGTCCCGGCACACAGACTAGAAAGGTGTGTAACGCCTTCCTGAAGATGCTCTCTGAACACCAAATCCCACTGAGTGTGCACACGTGTGTGTGTACAACTCTCTCTGTGTGTACATGTATCTGTGCATTGTATGTGTCTGTGTTTGTCTTCCTGTGTGTGCATATGTATCTGCATATTATGTGTATATATGTACATCCATGCATGTATGTGTATGTGTGTGTACACGTGTGTATATGGGCATGTGTGAATGTATGTGTGCATGTGTTTCTGTGTGTATATGCATCTATCAGCATGTATATGTATGTCCACACATGTGTATGCCTGTGTGCATGCATGTGTGTCTGTGTATATACTCATCCATTTGCATGTGTATATGTGTGTCTGCACATGTGTGTCTCTGTGCACATATGTGTGTGCCTGTGTGTCTGTATGTATATGCATCTATTTGCATGTGTATGTGTGTCCACACACATATGTGTGTGTGTCTCTGTGCATGTGTGTCTGCGTGTACATGTATCTATTTGCATGTGTATATGTGTCTGCACAGGTAGGTATGTGTATGTGTCTCTCTGTGTGTGCATAAGTGTGTGCCTCTGTGTGTGTGTGCATGTGTACTCACTCTCTACACTGGTCTGAGTTCTGTCTACTGGGAAGGTGACTTGGTCCCGTGTGAGATGGCATAGCACAGGGGTGGTGTCAGTGTCCCCAACCAGGGATGTGGCTTCTGGATCCTTTGTTATTGTGGATGTTTGTGCATTTTTGACATCCTACTTCAGCCATGCAGCTCCCTGGTGCGGGACGGATGGAGCCGGTTTGATGGAAAGTTTCCCTCACAGCTGAGGGAAACAAGGACCGAATTCTCAGTGCAGTTGCTGGGGCCTTCAGCCCAGACAGCCCACAGTTCTCAGGACAAAGGCCAGGAGACCTTAAAGAAAGCACAAAGGACACTTTCTAAGCCTATGACTCTTGACAAAGGAGAAATGACAGGTCATTGAAGACATTGAAGACTGAAGCATCGCTCCAGTCAGAGCGGCTCACAGGGACGCTCAGGGGGTCGTGAGGTGTGCGTTTCCCTCCCACCTTGCTGTGGGTCCCTTAGCCTCGTTACCCAGAAGGCGATTGCCTGTGTGGCTGAATGGAAGTGGCCCCTCTGGTCGGTTCTGGGGAGAAGGATCAAAGAGGGATTTAATTAAATTTTCATGTTTAATTTTCTTCTTTCATTTTTATTGTCCCTTTTTGCTCAAAACATGCTATTCTCAGGGAGCTGAAAAGTTGCTCAAGAGGGCAGGGCTGAAATAGGACAGGAGAGAAATGGGGGCTTTATGGGCTTTCTTTAAAGGACCCAAATCTCCCATCGTCACTCAACTCAAAACGTGCGTGTAATTTAGGGCAGCAGCATTTGAATTATGAATCGTGGCTCCGACTGTAAATGAAGCATACTGCCAGTGGCTTTCATTCCAAGCTCCCCCTTGAACCCACCCCTCAAGGGCGCTGTCTTTAGGGAGTCGAGGACACAGAGGCCCACAGGGCTTGCCAACCCCAACCCCGCCTGCCTCTTGGCTTCACGAAAGGCAGGGCCTCCCATTCAGTCCACAAGAGTCATGCTGTGGGTGGAAATGGCTCACAGAGGAAGTCCAAGCAAAATTCAATCCTTTATGGGGTTTGTTTTTGTCGGGGACCAGCGAGGGGTAGGCTTTAGGGCTTCTGTCTCTGTGCACCAGGGTCAGTGACAGTGGCCCCTTTTGCCACGTCCCATGGAAATGGTGTTCCTGTGTTACTTCTGTAGCTGAGCCTGATGGGTAAATAAGATCCCAGGGACACTTTCGAGAAATGCTCATATCTGTACATCATGAACTGGACATACCTGTTCTGTGCACAGCGTTGAGAACAAGAGTCCTCTCAGACCCACGAGTGCAGTGACCGAGACTTGTGCAACTCTGCTTGTAAGTGGAGGAAATCTCTCTCCTAAAACTTACACACTCATCATCCATATGTTCATTACATGCCTTTTTTATCTATTTATCAGAACAGACCACCCCAGGGGGTCATCCTGCAACCACCACTCACATTAGGCTGACTGGAAGGGCTTGCAAATATAGGAAGCACCTGGCCTCAAGGCAAGGGATGGATGGATGTCCCGCCTCCCACACTCCCGCTGCTGCAGACAGCCTTGGTGTGCTCGACTCTGGCCGGCACACTCTGCTGGACGAGGTGAGTCCTTGCTCCAGAGTGCTGGTGAGGGTGCCTGGCAGTTGTTAGGTTGGATTGTGTCCCCTCAAAAACATGCTTCAGTCCTAACTCCCAGTACCCGTGAACATGGCTTTATTTAGAAATAAGACCTTTACAGATGTCGAGAGGTGAAGATGAGGTCATGCTGGATTAGGGTGGGCCGTACTCCCATATGATCACTGTCCTTATAAGAAGAGACAGACAGCAGGGGGACATCCTCGTGGGGATGGCAGCAGAGAGCAGAGTGATACCGGCCACAAGTCACAGAATAGCAAGCCTGCTGGCAGCTGGAGGAGAGAGGAAGAATCTTCCCCTAGCTCCCCCAGAGGGACCATGACCCTGCTGACACCTTGTTCTCCGACTTCTGGCCTCCAGACGCGGAGAAAATAAAAGCCTGTTGCTTGAGCCCCTTTGAGCCTGTTGCAAAAACCTGTGGTTCGAGCAAGTTTGGGCTACTTTGTTATGCCAGAAAAAACGAGCACAGCTGTTTACTCACCAATCAGGTGCTCAGTTTCCTTCTCAGTTTCCTTCTCAGGTGACCGAATCATGAATGGTCAGGAGCAGGACAGTTGCCAGCCGGGGCTGATGACACACAGCATGGCCATGTGACTCACTGTGGGGCTACAGATGCACTCTGTGCAGTGCAGAGTCACAGTACAGGAGCAGGCTATTACAGGACCAGGACGAGGGACCTCAGCCTGGTAGGCCCGAACAACGGGACTCATTGTCCCACAGTCCTGCAGGCTGAAGTCTGAGGTAGAGGTGTCAGCAGGGCTGGCTCCTCCCCAGGCCTCTCTCCTGGGCTTATAGATACCGTCTCCTCCCTATGTCCTCACGTGGCCACCCCTCTGTGTGTCTGTGTCCTCATCTCTTAGGATAAATCAGAAAAATTGGATCAAGTTCCCCACCCCACACCGTGACCTCATTTTTAGCTTAATTATCTCCAAACACAGGCATACTCTGAGAAACTTGGGCTAGGACTGAACGCACCAAGGAAGGGGTTACTTCCGCAAGGTGGGATGCCAGTGCGGTCCCAAGCAAAACACCCATTCCAGAGATAGGCCTCTCGCCTCTTGTGCTAGGCCTGGGAGTCTTCTGGGACCATCAAGGCCCAGAGAGCTGCAGACACTGAAACAGGACGGCTACAGCTGTGCTACGTGAGCTCTGGTCACAGCAAGCGTCTGTCACTTTGGTTTGAGTCATCATATGAGTGAGTCTCTGAGGCTGCCAAGAGCCTCACTCAGAACTCAAAGGATCAACCTCCACGGGGCTGGGAGCTATGGCTTTTGTGGGGACCACCGCTCCTTTCACTGGGGAAGAGAAGGGGGGTCCCTTCTGTGCCCCCTTTCTGTTAGCTGGGGAAGTAAGGCCAGTTCTCCTAGCCCTGCTGACTGCCCTACCCTGCCCCCACCCAGGAGCATGCCTGGCCCCGCCCCTCTTTCAGTGGTTGGTTCACCAATCCCTCCCTGCTGTGGCTCTCTGTCTGGAAGCCACAGATAGAGCAGGTCTGGGCGTGTTAGGGGAGGGGTAGGGTAGGGGGAGCCTTACAAGGCCTGGACCATTTTTGCAACTTAGGAAACAGGACCAAGTAGCATGTCACTTTGCTCCTCTTTGCCCACTGTCCCTGAAGAATTCATTTTTCTCCCTCTGAACTTGTGGAGAGGGGTGCTGGGGTCTGCAGCAGAGTGGGGTGTGCCTGGTTTCCAGAACCTCATCTAATGTCACCATAGCTAGCCCACCTCCAAGGGCAGGGAGTGGAGGGTTATGCTGAGGATTATTTTAGTCAGCGGCAGTGTGTGTGTGTGGGGGGGGGATTGTCACTGTGTCCCCAGGGCAGTATAGGAAGGTTGGCATTGTGTCCATGGGGCAGTCAGGGAAGGCTGGCATTGTGTCTACATTTTGTGCAGAAAAAATACAGACTGGCTGAAGCCTTTTCTGCACTGTCACTTTTATTACATGGAAAAGGACCCAACTGTACACCGGCCACTGGCCTCTGCAGCCCTCGGGCGGATGTGTCGCCTGGCCACCTTGAGCTCCTTGAATGTGTGGGCAAGTGTGGATTTGTACCGGGGTCCATGGCCACCCTGGACCAAACGGGTTCATCAGCAGGCACGGTGGGCACGGGCAGCGGGCTGGCCACAGGCAGGCTGGCCTTTCTGGACACAGACGGGACTCTCTTCCTTTTCCCATGCTGAACTGGAAAGTGGGAAGAGACTCAGACTTTGGGAGACATTAATTTTCTCTTTCTAAATATTTGAAGCATCTTTATTTATAAATCCTACACCACCCAGTGCACCCATTTAAAGTACACAAGTCAATGTCTTCTAGTACATTCCCAGGGTTGTGCAGCCATCACCACAATTTTGAACAATTTCACCCCCCATGAGAAGTACTGCGCCCCCTAGCCGTCACCGTCCAATCTCCTTCCCCACCCCCTCGCTGTCTCAGGGCTTCTCTGTGTATCACTCTGCCTGTTCTGTGCATTTTCTGTAAATGGAGCCATGCCTTGTGCAACCTCTCAGGCTCCCGAGTCTTTTTTTCAGACGTGGTGTCTTCTTAAGGCCCACCCTGCTGTAGTGTCAGTCCTTCGTTTCTGTTTATTGCCAAATAATAGCCCACTGTGTGGACATGACACATTTGGTTTATCCATTCTTTTGTTGAGGGACACGTATGTCGTTTTCACCTTTTGGCGATTGTGAGCGGAGCAGCTAGAACAATTTGCGGACAGGTCTACATGTGGACGGACGTCTTCGTTTCTCCTGGGTGTACACTCGGGAGGGCATTTGCTGGTTGATTTTCTGAAATGTACTTGAGGACGTGCGTTGTTCAGGTTCCAGCACCCAAACAGTCCACGTTGCAGATGGCACCGTGCCAGCCACGAAGCGAGAGACAAGTCTGCGATTCCCCAGACGCCGCCTGTCACGAGCGTCCCTGCGTCTTTGCCCCTGGCCCAAGGAGGCGAACATGAGCGCTCAGGTGTTTTTCCTCTCCTTCCCTTCCACACACTTGTCTGCTGTCGTAAGGGAGACTGTGAACTGCTGCTTTCGCATAATGCCCGGCCTAGTCTCCTGAGAAGGGCTTCTCATGCCACCATGGGGGTTGCTTCCTCGGCCTGATCTGGGCAGAGGCACGGAGCCCTTCTTCCCTCCTGACTCCTCTCTGCAGTCACTGAAGGCCTGAAGGACCCGTCTGGGGCTTCAGCCACAGACCACGCCTCCCCTGTCTCCCCTTCCTTGGCCCAGGCTGTGGGCACATGGTATGTTCAGTCATTTTTATTTGTGTGTGTGTTTGTGAAATCTAATGGTGAATTGGGAGAAAAGCCCACAGACCCCTTCTGGCCTTCTCTCTTGGTAATGATTTTTGTTTTTCAGTGAATTCCACCTGCCCCAGAGACCAGAGTGGTCAGTAGCGTTGGCGGGATATTTGGATTGGGGTCAGACAATTCCTTCCCTGTTCGTCGTTCTTTTGCTATTTCATTCAACAAACAGCCCAGCGCCAGCCCCGTGCTGGGATTCAGGACACAGATGTGGACAGAACCCAGTTCCTGTCCCGGGAGCCTCATCATCCAGTGTACAAGAGCAGCTGCAACCAGGGCTCACAGAACTTGATGACGCGGGGTGATGGGTCCTTGCTCACGGGAGGATCCCTTTCCTCATCCTGCATCACTCACCCCTCGGGGACAGCTGGTCAGGGGAGCAGTCTCACTGTTTGGGGATTTTACCTCCCTCTGCTGACTTTCTGCCCGAGCAACTGTCCTGAGAACCTCCTCTTCACCCCTCTGGGGAGGAAGGGACTCCCACCCTGGGTGACATCGACAGTTCTTGTGAGTCATGTGTACTTATGCCCAGGATAGGGGAGGGGAACAAGGCCATGCAGGGCCATGGGGACACAGGTGGGAGTTGCACTTGGGAGTGGACGGGCCCGCAGGGGTTGTGGGAGGCGGGCTTTGTAGCCAGAGGCATGAGGGTGGGTGGCCCCGATCCCTCAGGAGGATGTGACTGGCTTGTTTGAATAAGTCTGTGGGCTGGCAGAGAGGTGAAACCCTTTAGGGTGATGTCTGGTTGGGGCACATCTAGGACACTAGCCTCTGGGAGTTTTGCCCACTGGGAGAGGGCGTGTCTGGGGAGAGCAGGGTACAAACGCTGGGCCTTCAGGGCCCTGGGAGGCGCAGAGCCAAGGCCACATGTGACGTTCAGGCCTGACTAGTGCAATGGCTTGCTCTGGGTCACAGTAGGGTGTGCGGAGGACTCTGCTGACCTCCTCTGCCACCAGACCCAGCCAGGAAGGGGTTAGTGGGTGATGGGGTGAGGTTGATAGACTCAGAAGGCTGGAGACACGTTCCAGACACACCAAAGGCCCCACGGGCCACCGGCACGAGACACTGCTTGGGTTCTAACCCACAGGAGAATTCTCCCGGTCTGGACATTGGGTCTTCCAGCCCGGTCTGTTTTTAACTTGCAGGCTTTGCCCTAGGAAGGTGCCTCAGGGGTCATGAGCCTCTGTGCAGAGTTCCTGCGCCCTCTCCCTGGCCTCTCAGCCCCCTTGTGTTCCATCAGCACCCGAGTCCCCCTCAGGCTGGACCAGCCCTCCCCTTGGCAGTGTTGTCCTTTCTTGGCCCCCTTCTATCCCCTGCCTGGCTGGCAGCATGTCAGCATGTGGGAAGATGTCAGGTGAGTCACAGAAGGGCACCTGCTTGGCGGGGGGGCCTGGGTTGCAGGACGGCGAGACCTTCTCTCACCACCCTGCCAGGATGCCTGGGTCCCTCAAAGCCCGTCCTAGGTTTGTCTGCAGCTTTATGTGGCCGTGGACCACACACAGCACACACAGGGTCTTGCCCTGTGACCTGGTCGCTGGTCACCGGAAGATAACAAGAAGGGTCACCAAAGATGATATCGGAGATCCCTCCTGCACACACCTGCCTGCGTGCGGGTGACATTGGGGTGGCATCCACTCTGGGCCAGGGGTCAGCGGTGCGTCTCCAAAGAGTTGTGCCTTGGGGCTGACTCCGTATCCTCCCAGCCTTCCAAGACATCATCCTAGGAGGGAACTCCCAATACGTAGGCCATGCATATCTGTGCGGAGCATGGGCCTCTCCACGGAGCAGCACGATGGTCACGCCACCATCCCTGCTGTCCGCTGAAGTCATTTCCGCCACTGGGTCCAGAAGAAGACCAGGATTTGGGTGGGGCCAAGGGTTCAAGGGCATTCATCCTCCCATGGGCATTTTTTAAAGTTTCTAGCATGTTCCATGCATGATCTTAAATCCTGGGGAAACAAATTTTTTGGTTTGTTTCTTTTTATGGAGGTGGGAGATAAAAATCTCTGCTCTCCTAGAGCTGTCACTTCACTAGGAAAACAGATCAAAACAGGGAAATAACTGGAATATATGTTATGTGTAAAAGGTGTTTGGAGGGAAGGGACAGGGAGGATGGGAATGGAGGACACGGTGTGCCCAAGAAGGCGAGTTACTGTTTGAGATGGGCCCGTCGGAGGTTTCCCGGGAAGGGGTTTCTGAGCCCTGACCTGAAGGGGTGAAGGAGAGGTCCTGGGCTCCCTGTGGGAAGAGCTTGCCAGCTGGAGAAGGGCAAGCACAAAGGCCCAGAGACGGGCCCAAGGACCTGCCAGGAAGCCTGCGTGGCTGACTGGGCCACAGAGGATTGTGGGAAAGATGAGACCCCCCCACCACCACCACCACAGAAGGGCAAACTGGCCCTTAAGGGCCCTGTGGCCAGTAGGGGGCCTTTGGCCATTATTCTGGTGAGAGGGAGCTGTTGGCGAGATCCAGGAGAGAGGCAGCACAATTTCTGAGCACCTGCTGGCCACAGGACAGGCAGAGGCTGGGAGGTCGGGGCTGCTCCAGGCCTAGGCACGTCTCACCGCAGCCTGGTCTCTGCCCTTCCTGACCAGGTACTGACACACACTTCAACCATGGGCTACTGCCTCTTTCTTCCCTCCTGTGGCCACTTTATAGCTGTTTCTTGGGTCGAACCTTCTTAATGGGATCAAAGACATGCGTCACCTGTCCCCGGAGCCGATGTGACCCGCTCTGTGCACACTGTGGCCCATGGAAGGTGCTCAAGCAACCCACGTGCTGGCTGCTCACCATCCTTGGCATGTGAACTTAGGGGCAGGGATGTCCCAACCATAAAGGACGTCCCTTCCAGAAGATTCTAGGGAGAGATGGGAGGAGGGCTAGAACACCCCTATGGCGGGGGGAGGACGAGGGGGCTCTGCAGTCCCCAGGGCTGAGCAGGGCTTCCGTTTGGAAGGTAGGAGCACCAGACACGCATCAGAACGTGACCCTTGCTCATCTCAGCTTCCACGTGGCCTCTGCAAATGGATCTTTCCGACTGCTTAGATGAGGACACAGGGACTCAGAAGGGGAGAACAAACAGTCGCACCTCCCTGTGCAAGCACGGCGTTCAGAGGATCCAGTCCGGGCCTGGGCCGCATCTCCCCGGAGCTCCAGTCCCCTCCAGCAAGCGTGTGAGGAATGCACTCTCTAGGGCTGCATTTGGTTGGCATATTTCTTGAGAAGAAAGTTCTTACTAAGTTCTGAAAGTGTTGTTCATATCGATTTTAGTTTTCTCGCACATCTTAAGAGCCATTCATTTTTTCCTCCCAGATCTCCAACTCATCTGCACACCCCCAGCGAGGCTGTCGGTCCTGTGCCCGTGTGTTCGCTGGGTCACTGGCCTGGCGGTGCCCCAGCCTCCCCCTCGCCCCCTTATCCCTTCTTCCTTCTGACCAGCTGACTCCGGGGGTGGGGGTGGCTCTCCACAGCAGAACTTCCTGGCATCTGGTCCCTGCCCTCCAGAACATTCTGCCCTTCCTGGGAACACGCCTTTGCACTTGCCACAGTCTGGTTTGCCTCCCACACACCCTGAGAGGCTCCCCCAGCCTCCATGGGACTGAAGGCTGCCCAAATGGATGGGGGCACCATCACCTGCCCCACTCCGCCCCGGACTCCCGGGTATCTCAGCACCCTCCCCTGTACCCTAATCGCCAAAAGCATTGATCTCTCTGGGTGAGCGGCTTCTTTCCACGGGGGCTGAAGATATTTCCTCCCACTCAGTCATCTCTGAAATTGCTCCCTAACTGTCCCTGTCCCCAGTTTCATTGTTCTTAAGCATTCGATTACATTAGGCAGCCAGCAGTAGGCTCATTTTAATTTTCCTGTTTTACACCCAAGAATAAATATGATGCGGTATTAGGGGCCTCCTCCCTTGACTTCCCTCCACTCTCACCCCCCATTTCACTGCATCTTCTTGCCTGAGTGTCTCGAGGGCATCCAGGATGAGACTGGGTCAGGCTGGGCAGAGGGCCTTGACCACCCACCTGCTTTCCTCCCCAGCTCTGTCCTCAGGCTGGTGGGGTGGGCTGAGAACCCAGAGGAGGCTGGATCTCTCTGGGTGAGTGAGGCTGCGGACAGATGCGCACACAGCCAGGCTCCTGCAGGCTTCCTGCAGCTGGCCAGGGCCAGAGGACAGAGACAGGGGACCTGGGCAGCTCCCGTGGCTCTGAGCACTGAGCACTGACACCCCTGCTCAGACCAGCTCGGCCTTGTCACTTCCTGAGGACACTGCGTGCACTCCCTGCCTGCGTGGGTCAACGTAGGTCCTGAGACCCACTCTGGGGCAGTGCTGCGGGGCTTGGCTTGTTCTGTTGGGAGCTCCCAGGGTGGGCTTCTGGTTCGGTGGAGAAACAATGCCTGTGAACAAAAAAGCAGGGTTTCTCGAATCATGTCTCCCGGTTGGGCTCTGGTCTCAACCCACTGTCCGTGCTATTTCACTGAATTCTCAGAGTTCTTAAATGTAGATGTCATCGTTGTTTTTTTTAAGGAATGAAAAACGATGGCACGCTGCGGAGCCCCACGATCTTCCCAAGTGGGAGGTGGCGGCGGAACTCAAACCCAGGCTCCTCGTCTGCGCCCTTCTTTCTTCCTGTCAAACCATCTGTCCCCGGTTCCTTCCCTCAGGGAGCCCTCATTGATATTTCCAGAATGACTGTTCTAAAATGGCTGGTATTCGGCTAGTCTTTTCATGATTTCTCTCTGAGGTGTGACTCCCTGAAATCCCCAGGGAGAGAGTGTTGGGTCTGAGGAAACCCCAGGCGGCACTCTGGAGTTAGACTGTGGGGTGGAATCCTGTTCCACATTGTATGGGTAATAGGGTCTTCACTAAACCTCAATTATTTCATCTGCAAAAAGGGTTCAACTGCTCTAACAAGAAGTCCCAAAACTACAATGGCTTCTACGAGGTGGATAACCACTCATGGGCAGGTGATCTTGCTCCTTGAACTCAATTGGGGACCAGGATTTCTCTCGGGACCAGAGTTTCTCTCATCCCAGCTCCCAATAATGCCCTGGGAGATCATTCCCCTCTGCACGGTTGAAGCTGGCCCACCAAACCCTCATCCCAAGCTCCACAATGTGAGGGAGAAAGAAACAAGCAAAGGCTGAGAGATTTTCTTTGAAGGAAATGACCTGCAATATAGGACAACACGCCACTTTCCGGTCACTTGATGGTGACATCTAAGTCTAGCTGCAAGGGAGGCTGGGAGTGAAATCTCTAAATGGGCAGCTGAGTGTCCTGTAAAAACTCAGGAAAGGCAGACTTTCATTGCTAAAAGAAATGGGGGATCATGGAAACTGAAGGGATATTAACAGTCTTTTCCAAAAGCTATAATACTGCTCTCATAGGTCTGCTGAGAGGATCAAATGAGAAGTGTGCGCAAAGCTTTGCACAGACAGGACTGGTGGAATTGGCTAAAACTACCTGACACAGGTTCAGTCCCGTCATCATCATCATCATCTTATTCTCAGGTAATGCCAACTCAATTACCAGCAGCGACAGTAACTAGACTTTTATTAACATCCCCGTTCCCTAGTAAAATACAGCAATCCCTCACCACTGGGGTTTTCACTAATCCTCCATTTGCTTTCAGAATTCCAGTGCAAACAGAGGCCCAATTCATCGCTGTGTCAGGTTCATTTGATATACTAATTCTTGCAGGTTTCCAAAATAGTTTTGATTATAATAAATTCACAGCGCACCTTGTAAATATATGTACAGCTATAAAATAGTACAGCATACTCTTTGGCCCGGCAGCTTCACTCTTCAGATTTTATACGAGGGAAATAACCACAGAACAAAGAGATTTTTCTGCTGGGATGTTTCTCCCAGCAATATTTATAACCATTGAGAAATTGGAAACGGCCTAAATGTTGAAGAGGAGAGGATTGGTAAAATAAATCATGCTACAGCCAAATGATGAAATACGATTGTGGCTTTTAAAAATCATGTTGTCGAGGAATATTCAAATATATGGAAAAATATTCATGATATATTTGTTAAACGAAAAAGCAGATTTCAAAACAGTATGTGAAATTATAATCTCAGTCTGTGGAAGGAAAAACAACGACCAGTGAAGACAGTGGACTCTGAAAGCAAGGATGTGAATCCCTTTTTAGCTGCATATCAAACATAGGACCTTGGGCAAGGGATGGTGGTGCCTCAGTGTCCTCATTTGGAAACAGAACTCTAAGGATACCCTCCTCAGAAGGCATGCCAGCAAAGCCTCTCTTGCTCCCCTCAATGCTGGCCCCCTGGCAGATGAGTCCCCCCGTTTCCATTTGGATACCTCCTGTGCCCTGGGCCCTCACCACCTGCTGATGCGGTCCACAGCAATAAGAACTCTAACAGCACAGCACACATTAAGTGTTGGAGTCATTTGAAACCTACGTTCTCAAGTTTGGAACTTGTGTTTCCACTGTCATTACCAGTAGAACAGCGGTGGACTGAGATGGATACATGCCGTTGTCACGGGAATTTGGTTTCTTTTCTGGATACCCAGAAAATGCATGTTAATTGTTTCTGGACTCACCCAGGAATGAGACGCTGGTAATAAATCATCTGGGTCCTGTGGCCATGGGCTAAAGGGAGGAAGAGAGAGGAGCTTAGTCATGGAAAGAGAACAAAACAGAGCCCTGAGGGCAGGTTTCCAATGGGATAACACGAGCATGCCAAGTACGATGTCCAACATCTGGTGAGTGATCGAGCCACACTGGCAAAGCCACGCTGTAGTCTGGTCACTACATACTCAGCTGACTTTGGGTACATCACTGCGCTCAAGGAGTCAGTTTCCTTGGCTGAGAAAAGAGCTGTGGGGAAAAGGCCAGGGGCCTCAAGCATCCTCTTGAGGCAGGGTGGCCCTTTATTTAAATGTCACCTGATGCAGAATATCAAGGCAAGACGCTCTGGCCTCCGCAAGGGAAGAAAGGACTCTGAACATCCCTGCTTCCTCCCACGAGCACCCAGAAACCACAGGGTCTCTGAGGAAATTTGCTGTGCCTACGTCTCCATCTTTATTTACCATAAAAGTGACACCTGCAACACTATGCTCAAAGGCCGAGGGATGGAAGCAAACCACGTGACTGCCTGCCGTTGAAGAGACAACCGAGTGGAGTCCATCGGCACAAGGGAACGCCCCTCAGTCATAAAAGGATGGAAGTCCTGGTTCATGCCATAATATGGATGAACTTTGAAAACATGATGCTAAGGGAAAAAGACACAAAGAGTCACATACTATGTGATTCTGTTCATGTGAAATCTCCGGAATAGGGAAATACTTTGTGACAGAAATAGGTGAGGGTTGCCAGAGGCAGGGGAGTGACTGCTAATGGGTATGGGGTTTCTTTGGGGTGAGGAAAGTGTTTTGGAACCAGAGAGAGGTGATGCTTGCATGCCATCATGAATATGCCAAATGCCCCTGAATTGGACAGTCCAGAATATAGCTGCACTATTCACGATAGCAAAAGCATGGAGCCAGCCCTACTGCTCACCGAAAGTGGACCGTATAAAGAACACGCGGAACAGATACATGATGGAGTATTGCGCAGCCATAAAGAAGAACAAAACCATGAACTTCCCAGCAAATTGGAGGAAATTGAAGACAATCATTCTTAGTGATCTATCACAGAAACAAAGAACTGAATATCACATGTTCTCACTCATAAATGGGACCTGAACATGAATCGCATTAGCACAAGGGAGGATCTGCAGAAGAGGGAGGGAGGGGAGCCATGTAACAACACAAAGAGTACTTTCCTAAAACGGGAAATGCGAGGACATGCTGGAGGCCCAAACTTCACCCGCACGAAGCCCACTTGTGTAGCGAATCCGGGCTTGTACCTCACATCTCTATAATAAAATTTGAAAAAAGAAAACAACATCAGAATAAAGCAATGCACAGAAAAAGGGAAAGAAAATGGTTAATTTTATGTCACGTGAATGTTGCCTGAATAGAAAACCCCAAGCAAAATAACAATGGCCTCTCCAGCCAGAAGGGGAGTCGTGACCACCCCACACATGCTCCCTGCTCTGCAGGGTGTTTTTTTTTAATACTGTGATGTGCAGCCCTCCCCACCCATCTGTCTGCAGATGCCACCTGTCTTTGGAGTTGACCTGCTTACTCCTGGCCACCACGGCACAGCTGGGGTTGGATCCCAGGACCCCAGACTCCTCATCTGATGTTCTTTCCTCCTCCAGACAGCTGCTCCTTCCTCTACCCAAGGAATGGTCCCCACGGGTACTCTGGTGACTGCTGGTGACACTGTCTGGGGAGATACAGGGTGTCTGGCATCCACGGTCAGGCAGCTGACATACAAAGTCATATTCCTGATACCAGCTCACCTGTGGGTAGGAATGTGCCCCCTAGTCCTGCATGTGACCCTGGCAGGTGGGAGGTGCCAGTCCTGGCGTGAGGGGGTGGAAAGAGTCTTCATTTGTTTGTCAATTAATGAGTGAGCATGCCCTACGCTGCTTGTGCAAACCCTAGGCAGGGACGGGGCTTCGGTGGTGAGTGAGGGTCACTCTACTTGGGGTCTGAGTGCAGAGAGCAGGAGGCGGGCTTCACTGTGAGGAGGGCCACCATGGTGCTACCCCTGAGGATTCAAGCAAAGCAGGGTCTGGGGCATGGCAATGGGGGATGCCTTCCAGAGGGTGACCTTCCCAGCTGCTACTTGAAGGTGGAGCCAGAGTCCTCTTCCTCCGTACCCTTCACATCATCCACACCAAGACAGGTGAGGAAGGGACACCTAGGGGAACCCATCCCCTCCCTCCAACCCTCCACCCCTGTGTGGGGAAGTTCCTGAGTTGGAAGAGGACCCAGTGCAAGGGCTGAGGCTTAGAAGAAGGCTGGACAATCACCGGGCAGATGTGCCTTTGGAGGATTCCCCCACCTGCCCAAGGAGACTAGACTGGAGGGAACTAGACTGGGGCAGGGAGAACTGGGCGGCCTGGGCGAGAGGTGAAGTTAG
Source organism: Tarsius wallacei (assembly GCA_963574415.1). NCBI lineage: Eukaryota > Metazoa > Chordata > Mammalia > Primates > Tarsiidae > Tarsius > Tarsius wallacei. The sequence goes on from CAUYQG010079960.1 coordinate 21,668, forward strand.
ACTCTTGGGACATAGTGGAGGCAGAGGGCAAGGGGGCTGGGGGTCGGGAGATATTATGGAGGAGGGAGCGACAGGGCCTGGTGTTGAGTGGCTTGGTGAGGTACGGTGGAGTGAGAACAGAGTGTCTGACCTGGGCTGTGGATGAATGGTGGGGCCATTACCGAGACGCAGACACCGAGGGTGGGCGGTGTCTCAGTCCACCTGAGCTGCTATGACCAAATGCCATAGCCTTAGAGGTATGTAAACAGAAGACATTTATTTTCCACAGTCCTGGAGGAAGGAAGCCCAAGGCCCAGGCACCAGCAGATTTGGTGTCTGGTTCATGAAATCTGCTTTCTCTGTGTCCTCACGTGGCGGAAGAGGTGAGGCAGCTCTCTGGGGCCTCTTCTTGTTTGATTAATTTTTTTAATTTATAATTGACACATACTAATTGTCATATTTATAAAGCGCAGTGTGATGTTTCAATGTATACGTAGCAAAATGATCAAATCAGGTAATTATCCTATCTGTCACTTTTTATTTTTTTTTTTTTTGAGTTGGCGTCTCACTCCGTCGCCCAGACTGGAGTGCAGTGGCCGCTTCCGGCCACTGCAGCCTAGACCTGCTGGGCTCCGGAGATCCTTCCGCCTCAGCCTTCCGAGTAGCCGGAACTACAGGCGCGTGCTAGCACGCCCGACTGATTTTTTTGATTTATTGTAGAGATGAGGTTTCGCCTGCCCAGGCGGGTCTCGAACCCGCGGGCTCAGGCAATCCACTCACCTCAGCCTCCCAAGGCGCGGGATTACAGGCTGAGCCACCGAGCCCGGCT
>CAUYQG010079969.1:0-32740 GCA_963574415.1 Tarsius wallacei
TTTTTTGATTTATTGTAGAGATGAGGTCTCGCCAAGTTGCCCAGGCGGGTCTCGAACCCGCGGGCTCAGGCAATCCACTCACCTCAGCCTCCCAAGGCGCGGGGTTACAGGCTGAGCCACCGAGCCTGGCTCTATATAGATCTTAAACACCTGTTGACTTTCTTCCCAGAGAGTCACATTCATGGAATTTAAAGTAGATCTTTTTTTGTTTGTTTGTTTCAGTTAAAATATACTAAAAATCCTATTGCATCCTTCCCTGGAGTATAGATAGCCTATGACCATGAAAGGGTGTGTTCTCTCTGTGCTCACGAGTGCCCTACATCTACTGACCAATTTGCTTTTTCTTCAGTGACTCACAGATGATCTCCTCCTCAGAAAGCAAAATGATTTTCCAACACATCTATTAGGTGAGAAAAAAATTAAACACCCATCCCTGCACAGAATTATCTAACATATACATACATAATTGTTTATATTTCTTACAAGTGATGTCGCTCAATATTTGAGTATTTTGGATCAATAAAATTATGACTATTTATGTCCCTCACACTCTGCAATCTTCTGCATTAATCCCATTACAAACATGGAACCGCCCTATAAGTGTTATGAAGAGAAAATGAAAGGCGATATTATCACAGCATGTGTCTTAAAGTGGGTGCTAAGAAAATGGCAATGTTGTCACAAAAATGAAATCTCATAGGAAATGATTTCCTTCCACATCCGGAATTAGTCAGATATTGAAACTTTGCTCACGGACAAGAGAAAGGCAGAAGTACTTACTATGGTGCCTACTATGTGTGCCTCAATGTACGTAGTGTTTTATTTAGGTTACCAAGAGGTTAAGCTTGTTGGAGTCAAGGAGTCTAATAAAAAGCATTTTATATTTGTTTCTCATCATCGTTTTTAAACTTGTTTATGGCTGGCAATCTTTCTTCTGCCTCTAGGTGAAAATTCACACTGTCCCTGACTTCCTTGGTTACATTTTAAAATACAAACAGTCTGAAGTCAACAATTAAAAACGTCTAGTCTCTGTGAATTACTGCTTGGAAAGCTGAACAGTAACAAGGTCTCACCCATAATCAGCTCTCTCCTTTCTGGACACAGAAATATAACCTTTTCCAACTTTCACCACAATTAGGTTTGCTACCAATTTGTTATATTCTGGTCATTGGAATAAGGAAAAACGTGAATCCATGAAACAAGAGTCTGCCACCCTTCTCCCCAACACATACACATACCTACTCTCACAATTTAGACATATTATAGGAGAAGAAATGAAGGTGTGCAGTGTGAATTGACTGATTTTGTGGGTTTATGTGTTACCTCATCTAACCAAGTCCATCTTGACTAATTTCCTGAACTCAATTTAGTTTTAAATTTTCTGTCCTCTACAAGCTGGCATTGACTTTGAATTGAAATGAAAAGGGTGGTAAAATCCCCATACTCATTTATGTTCTGCCTGGTATTTCTCTCGCTAAACTCATGAAATAATTTTCTGACCCCAGTAGGTGTTATCCTAATATTTTCATCTTTGACAGATACATAGAGCTTGCCTTTATTATTATTATTATTATTATTATTATTACTATGATGTGGGGTACTAGTAAGGATTAACTACATAAGTAAGCTGTATGCAGGTGGAATTTGGGCCTCCAACTGGCTCCTACTTCCCCTGGTAAAGGACCATGTACACTTTGTGTTGTTATGTATCCCTCCTCCCTCCTTCCCACGCTGGCAGTGCCCAGGGATGGCACATCCCACCTTTGTGCTAATGTAATTAATATTCAGGTCTCACTTATGAGTGAAAACATGCTGTATTCTCTTCTTTGTTTCTGTGATAGATCACTAAGTATGATGGTCTCCAATTCCATTCAATTTGCTGTGAAGACCATGATTTTGTTTCCCTTTAAAAAAAATTATTCTAAAGATGTGGAGTACAATTCAGGGCTGGGTATACAAATGTTCATTATGCAGGTATCCTTGTTGATGAGGTGTGCACCACCCTCCTCTAACAGATTCCCACTACTGCCATCCTGCCTCCCCACCCCCAGGCAGTTTCCCACTACTACCAATCCTTTTCTTATAGTATTACAATAATTGTTCAAGGTCCGCTTATGACTGAGAACAAAAGTGATACTCAGTTCTTTGTCTCTGTGATAGATCACTACATAACTCTAAGCCTATCCAAGTTGCTGTGAAGTTCAAAATTTTGTCCTTCTTTATGGTTGCATAATACTCCATTGCGTATATGTACCACATTTTTTTAAGCCAGTCCTTTATTGATGGGCAGCACAGTTGGTTCCATGTTTTTACTATTGTGAACAATGCTGCAATAAACATATGTGCACAGGTATCTTTTTCATAGAGTGCTATGAGTTACTCTGGGTATATTCCCAGTAGGCTGCCTTCCATAGAGGCTGAACTAGCTTGCACTCTCATCAACAGTGTAGAGACTTTGCTCCTCACCCGCACCAGCATCTGTTGTTTTTTGATTTATTAATGATGGCTATCCTTATTGAAGTCACTGTACTTTTGATTTGCATTTCTCTGATGATTAGTGAGGCTGGGCACTTATTCATGTATCTGTTGACTGCTCGTACATCTTCTTTTGAGAAGTGTCTATTCATGTCCTTTGCCCACTTTTTGATGGGATTGTTTGTTTTTTTCTTTCAGCTCATTTGAGTAACTTGTAGATCCTGGATGTTAGGTCTTTGTCAGATACGTAATTAGCAAATATTTTTTCCCATATGTGGATTGTCTCCTCTCTCTCTTGATAGTTTATTTTGCTATGCAAAAGATTTTCAGTTTGATGAGGTACCACTTTGTTTTAGCTTTTATGGCATTTGCTTTTGGGGATTAGGTCAAGAATTTGTTGCCCACTCCAGAGTGTATAAGAAGCGTTTCTTGTGTTCTCTTCTATGATTCTTACAGTTTGAGGTTTTACCTTTAGGTCTTTGATCCATTTAGAGTTTATTTTTGTATATGGTGATAGGTATGGGTTCAGTTTCATTCTTCTGCATGTGGTCAGCCAGTTTTCCCAGAATCATTTGCTAAATATGGTCTCCTTTCTCCAATGGTTGTTATTGGTGGCTCTGTTGAAGGTGAGTTGGTTGAGAAACCGAGTTTTTGCTTCCAGGATCTCTGTCCTGTTCCATTGGTCTAGGTGCCTATTCTTGTACTACTACCAAACTGTTTTGGTTACTGTGGCCTTGTGGTAATGTTTAAGATTTCCCACATTGTTTCTTTCACCACGGATTGTTTTGGTTATTTGTGCTATTTTTTGTTTCTATATGACTTTCTGTATTGCTGTTTCTGAGAAAAATGATGTTGGTAATTTGATGGGTATTGCATTGAATCTGTAAATTACCTTGGGTAGAATGGAAATCTTGACAATATTGATTCTTTTGATCCATGAGCATGGAATGTTTTTCTATTTGTGTCATCCTTGATTTCTTTGAGTAGTGTTTTGTAGTTCTCTTTGTAAAGATCTTTCACTTATCTGATTAGGTGGATACTAGGACATTTTGGTTTTGGTTTTTTTATGTGTGTGTCTGTGGCTATTGAGAATGGTATTGTGCTTTTTTATTTGGGTCTCTGCTTATTGTGAAGTATAAAAATGCTATTGTCTTTTGTACATTAATGTTGTAACGGAGTCTTTACCAAAGTCAATTATCAGTAGGAGGAGGCTTTTGACTGACTCCCTAGGGTTTTCAAGATATAGAATCATGTTGTCTGCAAAGAGGGATAGTTTAACTTTTTCTCCTCCTATTTGGACACCCCTGATTTCCTTCTCTTGCCAGATTGCTCTGGCTAGGACTTTCAACACTATATTGAACAGGAGGAGTGGAAGTGGGCATCCTTGTCTTGTTCCTGTTCTTATGGGAAATACTTCCATTTTCTGCCCATTGAGCAGAATGCTGGTTGTGAGTTTATCATAGATGACTCTTACTATTTGGAGGAATGTTCCATCTGTGCCTAGGTGCTGAAGGGTTTTTATTAAGAAGGGATACTGGATTTTGTCAAATGCTTTTTCTGTGTCTAATGTTATAATCACTTGGTTCTTCGTTTTACATCTGTGAATGTGCTGAATTACGCTTATGGTCTTGTGAATGTTGAACCAGTTTTGCATCCCTGGAACGAAGCCCACCTGCTCATGGTGGATGATCCTTGAGATGTGATATTGGATCCAATTTGCTAGAATCTTGTTTAGAATTTTTGCATCTGCATTCATCAAGGAGATTGGTTTGTAATTCTCTTTCCTTGTTGGGTCTTTGCTAGGTTTGGGTATCAGTATGATATTGACTTCATAAAAAGAGTTGGGAACCATTTCATCATTCTTGATTGCCTGGAATATTTTCAATAAGATGGGCATAAGCTCCTCCTTGTATGTCTTGCAGAATTCAGCTGGGAAGCCATCAGGTTCAGGGCTTTTTTTGGTGGGTAGATTTATTATGACTGAGTCAATTTCCTATATTCTTCTTGTCTCAACCTTACGAGGTTGTGTGATAACAGAAATTACTCCATTTCCTTTAGGTTTTCTAGTTTATTTGTGTTCAGGTTATTATAGTAATCTCTCATAATCTTTTGAATTTCTTCAGGGTCAGTTGTGACTTTGCCTTTTGCATTTCTAATTCTGCTTATCTGGGCTTTCTCTCTCATTTTTTTAGTCAATCTGGCCAGGGGTCTGTCAATCTTATTTACCTCCCAAAGAACCTTGTTTTTGTCTTGTTAATTTTTTTTCTATGATATTTTGTCTTCAATTTCCTGCAGTTGTGACTTTATCTTGATGATCTGGATTCTTCTGCTGAAGCTTGGATTTAGGTGATCTTGCCTTTCCAGCTCCTTTAGGTGTGATGCTAGGCTGTCCACTTTTGATCTGTTTTCTTGATTTGTGTGGGCAATGCTATGAATTTTCCTCTTAACCCTGTTTTCATGGCACCCCAGAGATTCTGATAAGTTGTATTTTTGTTTGGGTTTGTTTTCAGGAATCTTTTTATTCCTGTCTTGATTTCCAATTTCTGTGTTGATCGAGAAGTTGTTCAACAGCAAGTTGTTTAGTTTCCATGTCTTTATGTATTTTGGGGGGGATTTTGTTTGTGGTGATATTTATTTTCATTACACTATGATCTAAGAAGACACATAGTATTATTTCAATCTTTTGAAATTTGCTCATGCTTGATATATAGGTAGTTTTTTTGGGGGGGTCCTTTGGTGAGTTCAGAAAGATACTTCGCTGGTGATACTCTGTCACTATAATTTCCATTATAGGGCATCCTTTGATTGCTTCTTCCAAATCACTCCTGAGGTTGTCCCCTAACAAAGAACTCCATAGCCCGCTACTGCTGGCTTCTTTCACCCTGGAAGCATTCCTTTTATGGCCTATAGAAAGATGCTAAGTCTCCCATCCTAACTTTTGTGGTGATCTGGTCCTGTGGAAGGATCACTTTGGGGGCCTTTAGAAAGAATCTGAGTCTCCCGTCTTACCTTGTGTGGTCATCTGATCCTGAAGTCCCAGGGATATTGATTTTATTTATTTGTTTGTTTATATTTTTATTATAGATATGTGCGGTACAAGTCAGAATTAGTTACACAAGCAGGCTTCATGAAGGTGAAGTTTGGACCTCCAGGTGTGTTTAATCAACCTTCAGGAGTAACATGACATTATTTCCCCAAGTGTGACTCTTCACCCTATAGCCTACAGTCACTATAAATGTTTCAGGCATGGATCAGCACCCATATCTCTGCCTCAGCAGCGGGGACACATGTCAAACCTAACTGTGCTCCTCAAGCCTTCTTCTCAGACTCCCACCCCTTCACATTCACACAGGTCCCAAGGATCTTTCCCAAAGTCCCCATTGCAGACTCCTTTTGAATCACAACTCTGTGCACACTTTCATATCCTCACTTTGTGATAGCTATTGAACTAGTTATTTTCCCATGGTGTTTTGTCTCCAATTCACTTTGGAATGTAGCATCTGTTGAATTCATGCCTCATGAAGCATGAAGAGTTCCATTTTAACATCCCGTTACACATGCATTGTCTCATTTAAACCCCATACGTGACCTGTGAACTATATTAACTTGTACTGCATGGTGAGAAACATAAATTTTAGGGAGGTTAACAGGGCCACGTATGTAATAAACCAGAACATATGAGGGAAAGTACTATGTCTGTCTTATTACTTCTGCATCACCGAACATACAACAGTGCCTGGCACATAGGATATGCTTAAGATATCTCTCTCTCTCTCTCTTTTTCTTTTTTTACTATATAAATAAACACCATTATTTACAAGTCAATTGCTATTTACTTTTTACCAGGGCTTTTCATTCTTGGCATTGTTGATATTTGGGACCAGGCAATTCTCCATTGTGGGCACCTGTCCTGTGCTTTGTAGGATAATAAGTAGCATTCCTGGCCTCCACTCATGAGATGTCAGTCGCAGCCCCAGCGATTAGGCATTTACCCAGGACTAGTTAGAATAAATGGAATTGTTTACAGATGCCATGCCTACCTCAAAACTTAGCCCATAGGGACACCTGATGCATGATTCCTCATTCTCTTTTTACTCACAGATTTAATGATATGAAGGTGAACGCCAGGGCTATTTTGGAGGCTATATGTTGACGACCACTGAGATATACAAGTTGTAAAAAAAATGGGTCCTAAATCAATGCCTGAAAGACTATTTCTCAGGAGAGTTTCCTGCAAATATTCATTTTTGGAATGGTTCATAAGAATAAATAAACTTTTATTCTGTGAAGCCACTGAGATATGATGATTTGTTTCCTACAGTAGTTAGTGTTGCTATAATTAACTCACTCTTCACACAGAGGTAAATAAGCAAAAATGTGAGCAGATAGAAAGAGGAAAACGTTAGTTAATTATATCTCAGGTGACTCATGAATATGGTGGCATTCTGAAAAATAATGCACAGATATAGATCAGTTAGACTCAATAGAAATAAGGATGTGAGGGATAGCATGTTACATACCAGGGATTGTTCTCTATTGTACCTCTCCTGGTTGATATAAGAAATTGAGGAAAAATAAGGGAAAAACTCTTCGCTTTGACAAGACTTTCATGATTTTTTTTTCCAAAAAGGAATTAAGATCTGCATTAGGCAAAATAACTGTATTCATTTTTTATTGCCACATAACAAGTGACCACAAACTTAGCAACTTAAAACTACACGTATTCATGTTTTCATTGTCTCACAGTTTCTATAGGTCAGAAGTTTGAGCACAGCTTAACTGGATCTTCTGCTCAGGGTCTCACCAGGGATAAAGCTAGTAGTAGCCAGGCTGTGTCCTCACCTGGAGGCTCAAATCAGGAAAAATAGTTCCTGTGACAGTTTGCTTTTTCAAAGCCAACAATGAAGAGAGCGTCTGATGCGTTAAGACTCTGACATCTAGCCCTTCATAAAGGGATCATGTGATTAGGTTATGTCTACCCAAGATAATATCCCCTTTGATTAACTTAAAGTTAACTGATTAGAGGCTGTAATTGCATCTGTAAAATTCCTTTCCTTTACCACGTAACATAAATTACAATTCAATGTGAATTAGCAAGAGGACTCTGCATTTCTATAGAGGTTTGGAGACCAACCTCATTTCATCTTTGTCTTTACTTACATTTAAGTTCTGTAAAATCTATCCATTGAGCTACACATGAAAAAAGATAATCAAAAATTATCTACAAGGGATTTGTTTTTAATGGACCAGTTCTAAACATAAAGCACATTACTTCTAGTTACATTCCATTTTCTGGATGCCAGCCCTCTGTAGTTGCAGGAAAGCTGGAACAAGTAATTTCCCTGTGTGCCACAAATGAGAAAAATGTGGATGTTATTCTCTGTTCTCAGTCCACTCTTCTGATCGCTGCCACAATGTTTGTTGTATTCTTCCCTCAGGAAAAACCTCTCAGACCTTTCCCAGGAAAGCCAAACTGGATTCTTCACATCCCACGGAATTCTGTTCAAAAATCTAGTATCTCTGAGTGATGCTCAGTTTCTCCATCAGATTTTAATATTTGTGCTTACTGTTCAATAATGTATAAATAAAAAGAAAGTTTTCTATCCTCCCCCATCTTCTTCATTTTCAAATAAATGCTCAATCAGAATATAAAAGAATGGGAAACCACAGCAGACTCTGCTCTGTAACAGTTCAGAAGTCTTGCTGGACAGGTTTTATCTAGGTCCTCAACACTGAGAAAGGGAAATATTTCATTGTCCAATTCTTCTTCTGGTCTTTGTAAGAACCTTCATTGTCTCTTGTACTATATGAATCTTTACCGTATCTTTTGAGAGTTTTTTTCTTGTTCATTTTCCAGGTTGCATATCTCAGATATACCAAGTTTCTATAAATCTGTAAAACCACGTCTGCTGGTACAAGTATGAAGTCTTTTTTTTTTTTTTTTTTTAAGGCAGCGTCTTGCTATGTCACCCAGCCTGGAGTGCAATGCCTTGATCATAGTTTGCTGCAGCCTCAAACTCCTGGGCTCAGGTGATTCTCCTGCCTTGGTCTCCCTAATAGATGATATTTTAAGTGCGCACCACCATGCATGGCTAATTACATCTGATTCATTCTAGTATGTCATTGAGTGTCTTTTCTTTTTTCAAGTTATGAGTCTCTTAGGTTTAGTATTAAATATTATTTTTATCTTATCTTAGATATTTTGTCTAATAAGTTGGAGTACTTCTGTTCCTATTTGCATCTTTTATTTTTGTAGGCAGCTATTTATTTTAGGCTTAGAAAGTAGACTTTGATTTAATTTATGAGGTACGGTTTTAATGACAGTTTAATTTACAAAACCTTTACAGTGTTACTTTCATCTGCTTGGTGTGGTGCGGCTGGGATCTCACTGTCCTGGTTGGTGTTCCCTGGGGCTATGAAGGGGTATGAAGGGATTTTCCCCACGTCTAGCTGCCAGTTGTCTTCCATTGGTAAAGGGTGTTGTGGGATCCACTTACTGGAGTTCTTGGTAATTCTGGTGTCTCTGATGGGGAAGGAGACTCTTGGGCATATGGGAACAAAGAGACTTTCTGGACCTGGCCACTTGTTTTACTGGGTCACTCTTGCCTTTGTGCCTGATGCCTCAGAATCTCTTCATGGAAAAAGATGATCTGAAGGCTAGTAAGGAAGGAGACTCCTTTGCCTGGATGCTTATTATTTTGGGAGCTACCAAACAATCCTTCTTGCTGGTACTGTTTGGTACTTGATTTTGTCAGAAAGCCTTCTGCTTGATTTGCTGGCAGAATGAACCTACCTGGGCTGTCCTCTGTTGGTGAGTCAGGGATTGGTAAACACCGGTTCTTGGTGGCCTTTCTCTGTTGGGTGAGAGGGTACAAGATGCCCTGTAGCTGGTGCTATTCCTCCTGGAGTCCCAAATCAGCTCACTCTCTTCTTACACCTTTCAGTTCCTCTTCCTTTGTCTCTTCCAGCAGATCCAGGGTTTATAGTGATATTTTCTGGGAAGAACAAGGGAAAACTATGCCGCTGTGGTCATACCAGAAGTCCAAGAGACATTTGTACCAAGTGGTATTTTATGAAATAAGTAAGCTCTGTCCTATAATAATCTGACATGTGTTTCTATACCACACATAATCAATAATCAGATTTAAGTTACTTTTCTCTGCTCCAAATAGGATTTGTCCTTTAACAAAGACATGTGTATTGTTCTCTATAGCCTATTGATGCAAACACATCATCCTCTGCCTGACACCCAAGACCTCCCATAGTCAGAATATTGTTTATCTAATTTATTATAAATTCCTCCCACATACACACCTTATGAACACTCCAGATTTGCTGACCTTAGCTGACTTTCCTGCTTTTATTCAAATTGCCTCTTCTACCTGGAATGTTCTTTCCCCTCTATTTCTTTAGAAATGCTCATGAGATTTCACCCAGTGTTTTCAATGATTAGGAAAGTCAGGGTCAACCTATAAAAGACTGTGGTTGCCAAGTTAAGAATTTTGGACTTTTGCCTGTAGGTAAAAGCAATTTCCTTGCTGGCCTCAATCCTCTGAGAACCCTTATTAGTGGTTACTGAGGCTGTACTCTTCTGGGTTACTTGATTTGTAAAGAGGGAAGCATGCCTCACTGCATTGTTTTGGAAGTCAGTTGACATGCAGTTATTAGACTAATCCAAACTGTGTTTTCCAATAAATGTCTCAAGGGAAGGTTTCCAATTCACTTTGGCTACTTAAAAGAAGTTGTCAGAGTCAATTAAGGACTCTGCTCTTGCTCAGACAGTGGATGTCTCCAGAATAATACCTGTTGGCCTTTTCTGATGAGCAAAATACACTTGTGTGCAGTCTCATTGGGCAACATTGTCATAGATAAAGTAGTTCTTTTATAGAGAAATAACCATCCATCCAAACATATAACTGCTGTACATTTATGTGCCTATTATATGTAAGACACTAGATGCTAGATGCTAGATGGTGTATAAAATTTTCAACAATACAGCTCCTGGGTTCAACAGGTATACAATTCTCAAGCATTCACTTATTTATATATTGATTCAACATTTATTCATTGCAAGTTATATGCCAGTTATTTGGCTAAGTGCCAGTGTCATAATGAATAAGACCTTACATTTCTTGGAACACTCTCCACCAATCAGAGGACAGGTTCTTACACAGAGTTATATACACCATGTGATTAAGGCAGTGGCTTACTGACACACCATCACCATAGGCACGTAGGATGCCATAAAATGTCAAGAAGAAATATTTAACTCAAAATGTAAGAAAATACGGCATCGTGGAAAAGTTTGGAAGTTTTGAAGGGTAAGTAGGAATTAAGAAAGACAGACTAGAGTAGGCATGCTTAGTCGTAGAAAAGAGAACTCAAGCTAGAAGGAGAGAAGCAGCATTCATGATGTTCTGAGCATGGAAGAGTGAGAGGTGGTCTTGGAGAAGTAGGCAGGGAAGCGTTATTAACAAACCTTAATGGCTGCGATTTGCGTGGTGTCTTATTGTTTACAACTTGCTTTGATTATCACACAAAAATCTCTGATGATTAATTCAACTCATGTGGCTCAATGTAAAACAGTAATATGAGGATCCATTAAATTAAGTGCCTACCTACCTGCGCTCTTTCTTTCCTTTCTTTATTTTTTCAGTTAGTTGTTTCTCCCTTTCTTCCTGTCATCCTCCCTCTCTTTCTTCCTTCAACAAATAGTTACTAAATGCCTACTAAGTACCATGAACAATGTTAAACAACAGGGATAAACCCAAACAAGAATAACCACAAACAAACAAAAAAGCAAATAAACAAACAGAAGCATCTGCTTTGATAAACTTTACATTCTTGTCTAGAAAAATATTTCCAAACTAACAGGCAAATATTTAAATAATTAAAATTATTGGAGTTAAAATACATGTCAGGAAGAAAAAATTAGAGGGGCTGAAATGGTGAAAAAAAAAATGAGCCTTACTTTATAAAGTCTAGATAAGAAAACTTTTCAAGAAAGTGACCTTTGAATTAGAGTTAAAGGAAAAAAAGGAGTCCCCATGGACATAGTTTTAGAGGAAACAACAAAGTCTAAAATACGTAAAGTGTAAAGTAAGAAGATATGGAATGAGACTGGTATAGATGGGGCATAGTGAAAGTAAAAAAAATACAGTGCCAATGGAAATTACACAGGGGTTAGGCTGTCCAGAGCTATGCAGGTCTGAGTAAAGGATTTGGATTCTATTTTAAGTGTAGTGGGAAAATGCTAGGTAGTTTTATCCACGGACCAGATTTGTTTTTTGTTTGTTTTATTTAAAGCAGGATTTTTTGAGAAGACAGAAAAACTCCCACAATTGGAGGGGGGTGGACCCGAGGGGGTTGCCCTGATTTGTATTTTTAATAGTATACTCTGACTGTGCTACGTGGAAAATAGAATGTAGTGGACCCTGAGATAGAAAGATCTGAGACTAGTCAAGAGGTCATTGCAATAATCCAAATAGGAGATGACAGTGGACACACTATTATTGGTAGTGGAGAATGAAAGAACAGTGAAGGTGAGAAGAACATTTCAAAATTAAATAAAAAGTTCTTTAAAATAGGAAGAAAGTTGGTTTGATATTAAGGGTGAGAGTATCAACGGTGACTCCTAGGTTTCTGGCTTAAAAATTGGATGGATGATGCTCTATTTATTGAGAAAGACAGAATGGAATGCAATGCCCCCTTCAAAGGCTAACAAATACACTTATTTACTTCATGCTCATGTTGTGCATCAGCAGGTGTGAGTTCTGCAAGACTCTAGTTGAGTCTGGGTCTGATCACTCAAGCACCCAGGATGAAGGGACAGTTTCCTAATCAGGAACATAAAGTGTCTACCAGACTAGGTACATGGATGGGCTCCTACAATTGGATGCACTCATGGGAGACTTAAGTTCAGACACAGTATCATGTAGAGACATACAAAATCCATTCCAGCAAGCCAGATATCTGACTTTCAGTTCTTCTCAGTGAGAACAGCTCTTTAAAATGTGTGTGTGTGTGTGTGTGTGTGTGTGTGTGGTGGGGGGGTAGCCAAAAAACCACATTTATTTATAAAAAATTGCGTTTATTTTTATATGCTTAAACTTCAGTCACTTTCAAAGTACTCTCCATTTGATGCAATACACACCTATTGAGATGCTTTTTCTACTGCTTGCAACAATTTTTTCAACTTGTTAATTTTGTTGCCTTTTAGTGCTTCTGCCATTTTGTATTTCACCTCTTTCACATCAGCAAAACATTTCCCTTTGAGAACATTTTCATCCAGAGAAACAAAAAATCAGTTGCTCAGCAAGATCAGGTGAACATGGAAGGGTGGGGCATGGTGGTCATGCCATTTTTGATCAAAAAATGCTGAACACTCAGTGCAGTGTGGGCAGGTGCGCTCATAAATCATCCATCATGAAATGGGCAGAAATGTTGAAAGAATCACCAAAAGAAATTCACTGAAGCTGAATACAGGCTTTCACAACAACATTAGTTGGTACACTGGTGCTGATTGGTTCCTAGAATGCTTACCTAGCTTGCCTGTACTACAGGGGACACACCCTCCAAAAAATAATTCCGTTTTTATACATATATGACACTCCAGGAAAAATCCAGGGATTTGTTAGGATATGTTTACATGTTTATGTTATGAAGAATTAAGGAAGAGGTGTGACAGGAACAGTTGTTTTTTATACATCTGGAGCTCAGAAGTGAGGTTTGGGCAAAAAATATCAGTTTGGAAATTATCAGTAAAAATAGGCATTAAAATATGTAAGAACAAAAGAAGAAGAAGAAAAGAGAGAATGCCTAGAAAGAAATTATCAGCACAAACACTGACCATTAAGTTGGTAATATTATTTTGCAAAATGCAAACCCAGGTCTATTGATAGGACAGTCCTGGCTATTAGTTTTATTTCAGGATAATCTTCTATTACTGAGACCCACTTGGATACTCAGGACTCTCTACTTATCATCATGAATCAGTAGTGCAGCTTATTCAAACATCAACTGGGAGGAAAATTCATTACACACATACAGAGAGAGAGAGAGAGAGAGAGAGAGAGAGAGAGAGAGAGAATGAACAAGAGAGTGTGTGAGAGAGAAAGGGAATACAGACTCACTTATTCAACTGGATTAATAGGTTTTAGGGGAAAGTTCTTGATTAGCAGTAGCCTCCCGTAAATAAGGCACCAGTAAGTAAGTGTTGGCTTGACTAAATCAATTATTGTGTTAGTATTCATTGAATAACAGCCACTTTGCAAAGAGATGGGTTTTAGGGAGGAAAGAAGGAACATTTAAATAAAAGTTAGAGCGTGAACAAGGCATGGGAGCATGATAGAGCATGGTGTGCTAAGAATGCTTGTTTCTCTTAAAGGTTTAAGCTGCAGAGGAAAACAGCAAAGTCCTTGTATAGGTTTCATAGAGTCAAACTGGGACAGATAGGATATTTGGATTCAACTCTCTTGACTTTAAGTACAGAGCTCTTTCTATTATTTATGTCTTTCTTGTCTTCAGTTTTCTTACATTATGTTTAATTTAACTTATGTTTTAAAAAATTATTTTTATGTGGCTATTTGGAACATCATAATTATGTTTATGGCTTGCATTCTATTTCTATCATAGGGCATTGTACTAGACCACTTTTGCTAAGCCAAATCTGTACCCCGTAAACCTGGGTTATGGGCTGGGCTTTGTTCAAAGAGAGTTTTGAAGGCATGAGGGTCAGGAAGAAATGTTCAATTAGCAGAGTCATGGGTTCAACTTTCTGTCAGCTATGTGATGGCTCTTGGGTCCCGGGTTCTGTTTTCTCATCTGTAAAATTCAAGTTATTGTGAGGATTAAATAAAAATGTGTGTAAGCAATTAGCTTCTGAAATGAACTAGCTGTGGGGCCTTAAGTAAGTAATGTAAGATTCCCTGTTTTTCACTCTGTAAAGTAGCATGGGATCATTAGGTATGCAGCTGTACCTCATGGCAGGAGTTCAATATAGTAAGGAGTTTTCATCTGGATCAATAAGTTCAGGCTAGTTTTATGAATTTGGGCAAATCATTTAGTTTTAAGTCCCTCTCTTTTCTCCTCTAAATATGAGGATGATAAGAACTTATAGGGTTGGTATGAGAGTTAATAAGATTTTCAAATAAAGGGTTTATCACAAATGCCTGTCCCACAGTAAACACTGAATAAATGCTTGCAATAATGATGATGATGATGATGATGACTGAGACAAAAGGAACTTAAAGGAACCCAATGCCATGTGTTTATAATGCCTATTTAACACAAAAGTGACACAGCACCCACTCATAAGTGCAACTGTGAAGTGCAAGTACCATTGCCGGTTCCAGGCAAAGCAAACCAAGTGCAGAGGTGTTAGTATGATTGTCAGGAAGAAACAGGTCATTTGCAAAGAGGTCAACCTTGAGTGATAGCTCACACATTAAAGCACTTATCCACAGCTTTCAACATTGTCACTGTTTGGCAGTGTTTATGAGAACAGTCATAACTGGATAAACTAAATGAACCAAGAAATCAGAAGGCATACCAAGTCTAAAGAGACCTTTCTCCACTCCCCCCACACGTCCCTGCAATATGCCCACTCAGGACAACGAAAATGCCTTGCTGCCTTTCTAAGTCAATGAACATCATGTTCATGCTTATCTGCCATGTCTGTAGCTGCTATCCTGACTCAGGTCCTCCTGCTTCTCTCCAGTCCAAGTTCGTGTCATGCCAGTACAATGTCAAAACCCACTTCAGTATCTTCCACAGCTTCCCATTGCTCAGGAATGATGATGAGATTGGGAACACCAAAATCATAAAACTAAAATAGCACGTTGAAGAAATTTAGAACAAAAGATACAGGAGTATAATTCCCTGTGGAATCTGTTTTTCTTCTACCTATCTCTGCGAACACACCAAATGCATTTACTATGCCCTCCCCATTAATTAGTCTGTTCTAGCTGCCCTGGCCTCCTTGCTATTTCCGCAGCAAGCCAAACACATTACTGCTTCAGAAACTTTTGTTGTTCTTACTGTCTAAAATCTTTCTCCAGGTGTCCTCATGGCTTGTTCCTTCACTCTACTCTATCTTTGTTTATCAATATTAGCTTGTCAATGAAGACTTATCGAACCTCTCTTTATTTGATAGCAACCTCCAATGGCACAATGCAGAGTTTTATCTCTTTCTCTATAGAACTTACATACATGTTTATTCCTTGTCTTTCTCTACTAGAATGTAGCTTTATGCAGGAAGTGACTTGGTTTTTTTCAATCACTGTGTTCTCAGAGCAAAGGTCAATGTCACAAAATAAGCACTTGATAATTATTTGTAAAATAAATGGATAGAATAAATGAGGGACTAATGGAGCAACCTCTTAGTTGGTTACTCTGCCTTTTGTTACTTCTATATCAATTTTACAACCATATGCTGTTTTTAAAGAAGATATCGCTATGTCAGAACTAATTTAAATGCCATCAATTGTTTTCCAATTGCTTAAAAATGATGGCAAGATTGAGAAGGTCAAAGTAATAGAAAAATAGTGTGATGATAATGTGTTGGCCAAGTGACTAGAGAGTATTCAAACCTTCCTCTGACCCATCACACTCCTCTCTTTGAGGTCCTGAGATAGGCATACATGCTCAAGAGGGAAAATGAAGCAAATTAACCTTCATCAATAACTCAAAAAATAACAGATGCTGGAGAGGATGTTGCGAAAAGGGAATACTTCTACACTATTGGTGGGAGTGTAAACTAGTACAGCCTCTGTGGAGAACAGGGTGGTGATTCCTAAAAGTTGTAAAAATCGACCTTCCATATGACCCCACAATCCCCCTACTGGGAATATACCTGGAAAAACTCAAATCCACTCTATAAAAAAGATACCTGCACACGTATGTTTATTGCAGCATTGTTCACAATAGCAAGAACATGGAACCAACCATGTTGCCCATCCAAAGAGGACTGGATAAAAAAATGTGATACATATAACATATACACAATGGAATATTACACAGCCATAAAGAAGAACAAAATCATGAACTTTGCAGCAACCTGGATGGACTTAGAGTCTGTAATCTGAGTGATCTTTCACAGAAACAGAGGACTGAGTTTCACATGTTCTCACTCTTAAGTGGACCTTGAACAACTATCGTAATACTATAAGAAAAGGATTGACAGTAGCAGGAAACTGCGTGGGCGTTAGGGGGTGGAGAGGTGGGATTGGCAGTAGTGGAAAACTGCCTGGAGAAGGGGGGTGCACACCTCATCCACAAGGGTACCTACACAAAACCTAACCCTGAATTGTACCCCACAATTTTAAAATAAAAAATTAAAGGTGAAAAAAAAAATGTTTCCCTTAGGAAAGGCAGAACTACAAAAATGTTCTCAATCATGAACCTTATCTGAATCAACAAAGTTGGAGTTGTGTGTGTAGGTGTGTGTGGTGGCGGGGGAGGCATGGTAAGAATAAGTACTCTCTAGAAGCTACCATTTCTTTGATTTCTATTTTCTGTGCTTATCTATTGGACTTCGTAAAAAGTTTGCGGGTGATTGGTCAGAGTTGGCTCTTGTCCTTGTAGAAGGAAATTAGAAGAAATTTAAGAAAGACCCTGCTCACCACTTTAGCAATTTTCTTCGTGGCTTCTTATGTCCTATACATCCTCCTGTGATCACTTAAATACATGATTAAGACTCTAATAGCCCGAAGAATGATTTTTAGAAAATAAGACACAAAAATATCTTCATTCAGATGACTCTAAAATCACTATCCAAAGATGTATCACTTATTATATTTAGTAGCTGGAATAGTACAAACTAAGCTTTCCCACAAGGTTATAGAAAGAATATTAGTTTTCTACGGCTGCCATAACAAATATCACATATTGGGTAGCTTAAACAACAAATTTATTTTCTCATAGTTCTGAAAGCTAGAAGTAAGAGATCAAGGTGTTAATAGAGGGTTGATTTCTTTTGAAGCCTCTCTTCTTGGCTTGTAGATGGCTTTCTTACAGCTTCTTTCCATGGTCTTCTTTTTGTGCATATCTGTGTCCTAATTATGTCTTCTTATAATGACGTTAGTCATAATGAATTAGGGCCTTCCCTAATGACCTCACTTTAGCCTTTCTTGAAAGTCCTATCTCCAAACACAGTCACAGTCTAAGGTACTGGGGGTTAGAATTCTCAACATATGAATTTTGGGGGCCACAATTCAGCCCAGCCCATAATGCCAAGGAATTGTATGTATCACAATGAAAATATAAGGAATGAGTCTCAGCCACATAAATGCCTAAAACACCAACAATATGAAAATTCCCATTACTGATTTCTCACAGTAAGACCAAACTCTCAAAAACAAAATCCACCATTTATTTTGGAGAAATAATACTCTCAAACATTCCCATTTCCTCTGTGTATTCTGAACTTCAGGTCGTCGTGGGATCTTCCCAGATACCCACATGGCATCTAGGTTGCTTTCAGCAGCTGAAGCCAAGACCATTTCTACCATTTCTACACAAATGATGGACCGTTGATCCTTCTTCATCATCACCAGAGTCTGGTTTATCCAACCTCAAGCTTTCCCACCTCCTCAAACGTTAAGTCACTTAAGATGGCAGAGAAGTCTCTTTGGTTCTTGCTCAACCTATTTCTCCAGTTTCTTCTTCTGTCATTCCTTATTGATTCCTATTTTCAAGACCACTTTTCTTCTCACCTGGATTTTTAGTGAACTCTCCTGGCTATCCTTCCTGTCTGCAGTTACTCAATCCACCTTCCTGTGCAGCCAGAGCAGTCTACACATCCCTTCTTAAATATATTCTCTGATTCTGCTTCACCTTCGAAATAAAAGGTAAACATCTTAGAATGGCATAAGAGACTGTTTATTCTCTACTGCTATCTATGGATATAGTCTCAAATCCTACCAGCCCCTTCACAAAACATATGCTCCAGACTTTGGAGCTACCTACTTTTCCCAAAATATGCTGTTTCAATTCTCCCATTCTCCACTTCACTGAATACAGTTACAACATCCCAGGATGTTTTGAAAGCAAACCCTGAAGGCCATGTTACATTTCTGCTTTCCTTTCTTAACTCCCTCCACATACAGGAGATTCCAAAGACCTCTAGATTTTATGAAAGTGTTATCTTTAGAATTTTCTTTCCTCCTCATGTTTTCTGCTCTCTCCTTAGCACATGGCCTCATTACTTTCTGGAATGATTTAAATAAGAGCAAAATCAGACTCTTTGTTTCCAGCATTGGCAATGCCACCAGAGAAACCACTTTATATGTCTTTTTGTGAGTCAGTCTGCATTACTTAGTTTAAACATCTACTGTTTCTATAGTGGAGTCTGGGGTGGGTCCAGGCAGCATTTACATATGTCCGGGCACTTGAATGAAATGGTGGAGCTAGTGTGCTGGCAGCTTCTTTGCATGAACCTTGAAGAACTTCCTGAAAGGGAATGCCTGCTGAAGAGAATGACACAATAAACTTGATACAGTAAGAGGTCTTAGCCTTAAAAAGGAAGACATTATTCTTAGTCCAGGAAGGTGATTTTCCCTCAACAGATCAGACACATACCTCCTCTGCCTTATGTCTCTCAATTCATCCGCATCCACACTCTGCAACTGTGCTGGGCATCCTGCGTGTCTTTCCCTTGTCCAGTGTTAAGCTGTGCTATTCCATCACCAATGTTGCATGCACTATAGGCACTCTGCACCCCTTCCTCTCCCAGTTTTCTAACCCATTTTCATCACTGAGCCTTCATAGATTTACTATGAATCTAGATGAGAATTATGTTTTCCCTATCTATTTTCTGGGGCAAGATGAATGAAGGGTCAGGAAAAGAAGAAGGAACATACATGGATTGTGTGTGGCATATCAAATACATTATCTACCTTAATATATTCGGTTCTCAAAGAGCATACTTATTTTCCTATGTTAAAGATAATCAAGCTGAAAGTTAGATGTTAAGTTGTTAATTCAGCTGTTAGAGCCAGTAGGTGAAAGAGCAGAAACAGAATCCAGATATTTTCAAGACCAAAGCTGATTCTCTCTTCATATTGGGCATTCAGCCAATGACTGGACATGACTCTTCCCTGGGCTTCTTTGGGTTCATTAGTGTGGTGACACGGATGGCAGCAAACCATCTTTTTCACACATTCTGCTTCTTCTTACCAGAGTTCTGCTTCTGTTCCACCTCTATTCTTTCTGGTGAATGGTGTCATCGTGCTCTACTTCAAGTTTAGATTCTGATTGATCTAAACCAATCTGGGCATGTTGTTCACAAAAACTGAAGGACAGATTCAACAGTCCATACCTGGGGAAAAGGTTTTGTGCTGTTATATTGAATATGAACAAAGAAGAATATTGTTTGCTTCTGATAGCCTTCTTGTGACTGCAAGAATATCAGACTCAGAGTTGGAAAAAAAGCTGGAGCTTAGATTAAAAGGAGAGAGAGAGAGAGAGAGAGAGAGAGAGAGAGAGAGAGAGAGAAACTTGTATTGTTCACACTTACTTGAGCTTGTCCAAGATTTACAAAATTTGCATCTAAACGCCTCATGACTGATACGGGTCATGATAGAATAGGTTTTATTTACTTCTCTTTTCCTTTTTGCATACAATCACCACAACTGTGGCAGAGAATGTCAGTTCTTCTCCTAACAAGTGAGCCTACCTCGTTGTCTAGTTCCCTCTGATCCATCTTCAAATTCTTTCCTAAGCATCACTTTCTCAGAGAGGCATCTGCTGATGTTCAGACTGGATGAAGTTCCCTAATTATACATTCTTTTCACACTCTGTGCTTTTCCTTCCTAGTATTTATCACAATCTTAACTGATTATTTCAGTGATTACTTACTGTGTGGGTCATTCACTAGATTACGAGCTTCCTCAGGGTAGGGCAATGTCAGGGAATCTGTTTCTATAGTCTCAAGCATAGTTTTGGGCACACAAAAAATTTGTATGAGTGATAAATGCATAAATAAATGAAGAGCCAGCCTTTAATAAATGTGTGCTGAATTGGAATTGAGATTCTGCATATCTGTATGCAATATGGACTTGGAAGTGACACCGCCAATTAATATGTACTGAGCACTTTGGATTCTCCTATGAACCTGATATATTGGTTTGACTCTGGTGTCTTTGAAAGTGGTGACTGGAGTTCATTTGAAATGTTGTATTTGCCAATTCCACTTTATTTCCTCAGCCTGGATTTCAGAGGCAAGCAGCATGCGTCTCATTTATCCAACTTATCCAGAGCCTATTCAATAGAATAATCAGCTCCCAGCATGTTTCACACTTGTTGCTTGTCAAAGCCTCTTAAAGTCAAGAAATGTAAGTAATAAGTGCAGTGTACTGGGCAGCACATGCAATGAGAGGTTCAGGATTTTAAGTTTGTTCTTCCTTTAAGAAGGAGCTCTCTCTGAGCCAGCCAGAGTGACCTTTCTGCTCTCATGTACACGACGATGAGAAAGAGTGTGATTGGCCTTTACAGAGAAGCCTCCCTCTGTGCCTCCTTCATGTTCTCTCCTTATCTTCTTTTACTTCCCACTGCAGTCTGTTATATTTGTACTCATCTATCTTTCCAAAATATATCATGCTCACTTAAGGATGAAACCTATGACTTCACTTCGGCTCTCAGGTATACTTTCATATAAACATATTTTCTGAATGTTTGTTATGTACCAAATCCTATGGCAGGCATGACAGAAACACACACAAGACATGTGCCCTGCAGCAACGGTGGTCAGGGAGGCTTCTTGAAGGAAACGATGCCTAAGGGAATGAGTGAGGGTTACATACAAGACAACTTAGAGCGCTCAAGAAATGCATGTGGCATAAGTCAAGAAATGAATTGGATGGATGAAGGACAAAGGACTGATGAATATTAAACTAACTTGAGGAAAAACTAGATACCTCTTAAGTCTCAGCATATGATGTATTAAAAAAAAAATCACTCGCCTGACATCTGGAAGAGAAATGAAAAGATTCTGTACATAATGAAAACAGAATATTTAGTCTAATCTTAAATATAGTCTGTCTTGTCAGAATCCTATATGCATTGTGTTTGTTCTCCACACTCAATCATCTCCCTCCCAGCCCCCGCTCCCACATTTCTTCTGTCTTTTCTGTGTTATCCCAAACTCTATAAACTCTCTTGGACTTTGTTTCATTGTGGCTTTCATGTGTACTCTCCTCCTTTCCATGTACTCTAGATTAATTTGGTATTTCTGAAAGTGGCTTGATGAACTTTCTCTTTGATTAAACTTAACCTCTTCTGTGAATTTATGAAATATTGATTTTTTTAAAAACCCATTTCTCCTGTAGCATGATTAAAAAACCTGGGTATTGAATAGGCAAACACAATATTTTCTAGAAAGTTGGAAAAGAGCAAACGGTTTGTTTATCTTTCGTTCCAGTCATGCTAGAGAAAAGGCTGTTTGAAAACTGAAATTTAGTTTCTTTTAACTCAGCAGTTAATTGCTATGTCATTATGGCCCACTACTTTGTTTGTTTGTTTTCTTTAAATCTCAGTATTTTTCTTCTAAAAAATGTGACAATGGGTGATGGGGTTGGGATTAGCCTACATTATGTCAAAAATCTTTTTGTTACTCTTTCATTCTTTCTTGCATTGAAAGTGAGTTAAGAGCTCTAGGGATTTAATTTGTCTTCTTTTGATGTGAATTTTCACAACTAGAAGTCAGGAAAAGACACTTTCCCTAGGAGGAAATTCATAACAAAAAGTTCTGAAATTAAGCAGGAATTGACAGCACCTAGCTCTACCCTGATTTAAAAGGGAGTTATTAAATACATAGTTCTCATGTGATTAAAACAAAACGGTGTCTCCAGAAATCTCAGATCATGTGTTCTAGGAGTGGTTATGAAAACAGCACCAGCATCATACTTCCCTGGGATAGAAATAAAGCATCAGCACTGAGAGGGAAAGGACCTTCCAACACAGCTTCCAGTCTCTGAAGAATGCAGCTAGAAAGAAATGCATCCAAAAAAGCATTTTCTCTGGAGTCAGACAGATCTGGCTTGACTCTTGCATCAGATGTTTACTTGCCATATATCCTCAGGCATGCTACTAAACTTCTCTGAGGCTACATATTCTCTTCTATAAAATGAGCACCAAGTTACTTACTTCACAGTATCCTTATGCGAATTAAACAAGGTAACTCGTTTAATAAACTAGTGCATTACTTAGTTTAGGAGTAGATACTTGTTTAACAAAATGACAGAAGGTTTTAAAAAAACTATTTTAGTTTCAGTTTCATATAATTCTCAGTATAATAGATGTTATTTTCCAAAAGGAGAAATGAAAGAGCGTCTTGCTATATCTTCCAAAGAAGGTGGCAGGAACCAGTTTTGTGCTCTTATCTCCAGTAGAGTTCATCAAACATTTTCTGTAAAGTGCCAGAGAGTAAATAGTTTATGCATTGTGGGCCATATAAGCTGTACAGCACCTGTTCAACTTTGCTATTGCAAAGTAGAAGTAGCCATAGGCAACTTGCAAATGAATGATTGTGGCTGCATTGTAATCACATTTTATTTATGAATATAGGTAGTGGGCAAGATTTGAATAGACCATAATTTACTGATCCCTACTAAACTATGAAAGATGTTGAAGCAGTTGGGTAAAAAAATGAACTTTTATAAAGCTACACACGTTGATTTCCTTAGTACTCCATCCCACCCTCCCCTACAACCAGTCACAAGGAAATGGTGTGGAAAGCATCCTCCCTTCACCTCAGGTAAATAAGAGAGGGGGTTTGAAGAGACCACTCAGAGGCCTTTGTGAACTCATGTCTGACTCACATCTGAAACATTACCAGCTAGTTCAAGGCTCTAAGGGAGAAGAGAGTGGCTGAATTGAGACCGACTTAAACTCTTGGCAAAGAAAGCGTTGCAGTCTCTTACGGACCAAGGTGGATCTCATGTAGAAGAGTAGTCTTAGCCCTTGCTTGAGAAGGGGGAGTTAGCTCTTGATTGAAAAAATGCGAGAGGCATACCCCAAAAAAGGGAGGCTAAAAGGAGTCTTGCATAATCAGCTGAAATAGAGAGGCATCGTCTCACATGAGAGAATGCAAGGTAGAGAGCTCTGGTCAGGGAGAGAGGGTAGTAGTCTTCGAACAATTCACAGATATTTTCTGAGAGGCAGAGTTAAACGCTTGCCAGCCCCCAGGAGAATGTGTGTTCTCTCTCAACAGTTCCATTCGACAAATATATTTCTGAACTCATTCCTCCCTTTTTCTTCCCTTTTCCTATTCTCTAGCCCTGGAGAGGTCTGAAATCATGGCTAGGGAGATAGTATGGGATAGTAAAAGGGTAATGTTGAGAAAGAAAAAGGAAGTCAATCATTAACCTCTTCTCCAGTGCAGGGACTCAGAGCCAGGAGAGGAAAGTAGCTGCAGCATTGATAAAGTTTAAAGTTTTGATTGTTTCCCTGGAACAGACAAGTAAATTGTCTCTTGATTACTTGTATGCTTACCTATACACATCTCTTGATTACCTGTGTGTAATTGTCTCTGATTACCCGTGTGAAATTACCTATACATGACCAGAAGAAGATTAAATATAATTCAAGGGCAGAGCCTAGCCATCCCCTCAGAATAAATGTAAAGGGAAAATAGAAGATAAAAATTAAGTTACCTTGTGATTGTATCCCATAAAATATGCTTTTTCAATGTAATGGATGTACTTGTTACTATCCTCTTTCTATTCAAGAATATGCAACTTAGTTAAACCTGGGCCAGTAAGTCTGTATTGTATCATGGCTATTGAACCTTCATTTACTGAAAGAAGCATTTCAATGCACATCCCATTCCTCAATGTGCTGTTAGATTACAAAATCAGATCATCAAATAGCTTGGGAATCCAAGTTTAAGGATACAGACTGGCCTCTCACCTGAGCACAGTAACTTTCTGTGCTCTATCCACATGCACCCACACACGTACATTATGACACACTAGCATCTTAGATTGCAGCACTCCATTATTTTAGAATCAAAGTAGTCCTGTTTCTTGGAATAGAATTTATTAGAAACATAACCTCAACATGCCTTACAACCTAAGATTAAAGCCTCTCAAGATCTTAGCATCACAGAAGCTTATAAAAGTAGTCTTAGGTTTAAAGAACCTTAGAGTAATACATAGAATCTTAGAAATTTATAAGTGTGGCTTCTCAGAAGTGTATCACTTAAAACCTTTTAGATCTTATAATCTTGGGATCACAGAATTGTTAAAGGTCAGAATCCTAGCATGTTAGAAAACTGTAATAATGGCATTTTTGAGTCATGCAAATGACTCTTGCTGGGATCTTAGATATTACCTATTTCAGCTTCTACACAATGTGAAGATCCTTTCATGAGTATTTCCAAAGAGCAGCAATATCGACATTATGGACTAGATAATCGGGGAGGGTGAGGTAGACAGAGGAGGCACCGCCCTGTGCACTGTAGGAAACCCAGTGGTTTCCAGTGGCACTTCCTCAGTCATAACATTAAAAAATGCTTCCAGCTATTGACAAATGTTCCAACCACTTTTTTTGTTGTTGTTTGTTTGTTTTTTTGTTTTTGAGGAGGAGCCTCACTCTGCTGCCCAGGCTGGAGTACAGTTGCACACTCATGGCCACCCCAGCGTCGACCTGCTGAGCTCCAGTGATTCTTCCACCTCATCCTTCCAAGTAGCCAGAACTACAGGCACAAGCTACCATGTCTGGCTAATTTTTTATTTTATTGTAGAGACAAGGTCTCATCAAGTTACCTGCGTGGGTCTTGAACCTGCAGGCTCAGGAAATTCACTCGCCTCAGCCTCCCAAAGTACTGGGATTACACGCTGAGCCATGGAGCCAGGCCCCAACCAGTTTTACACTTCCCTAGTGTGTGGTTTATTCCTGAGAGAGGAAATTATCATCTGAGAATTTCCTCAACATTTAAAATTGAATGTGTACTCTGTGCTAGGTTTGATCTCATTTAAACCTCTAGGAATTATCTTTCCATTTTACAAGAGAGAAAGTGGTGGTTTAAAAAAGTTGAATTGTTAGGTCAGGGTTACACAGCTGATAAGGACTTGGGGAAGAATTTAAAGTTAAAGTATTTTGACTACTCCATTTCTTTAAAAGCTGAAGTTATCTTGCCTTTAGTGTTGGGCAGCTTTAACCACTAGAAAGCACTTCTTTTGTTGAGTCAGATCCTTTTTCTTTCTCATAATTTTTTATTCATATATGATCATGTGGTTACAGATTTTCTAATAAAAGGCTGTATGTTTAAATAAGTCTCTGGAATCAGACCCTCCAATGTACAATTCCACATCCATGACATAATATCAATGTGACCTTGACCAAGTTCTTCACTATTTTTTTTTTTTGCCTCAGTTTCTTCAACTGGTATCTAAATTATTTACTGCTATGTGTAGGATACAAATTCTCTGAACACTTAACATCTTAAAACATCTCAAAATTGATATCCATTCAAATATTTCTCACACTTTTTTAGATCAGCTTGGCAACTGAGTTATTCTTCTGAGTTAACAAGGTCAGTTGATGGCGTTCAGTTGATAGAGAGGCTAGTGTGGAGGGTCCAAGAGTGGTTTGTTCACATATCTGGCACCTTGGCAGGGATGACTAGGAGGCTGGGTTCATATGGAACTGTTGACCAAAGGGCAGGCATGGCCTCTCCACATCCATGCTGAGTGGTCTCAGAGTGGTAGAAATTCCTACCTGGTGGTTCTGGGCTCAACATTTGAGATTTCTAGTTATGAAGGTGAATGCTGCATGGCCTTTGATGACCAAGCTTCTGAAGTCCCTGAGTAACCTTTCTGTTGTTCTCTATTATCCGTCAGTCATGGCCCACCCAGATATAAGGGAAGAAGACACAGATCCCACCTCACCATGGGAGGAACGTCTAAGAATTCAGTTATATTTTAATATCACTGCATGTGTTAATTGAGGCAATAATAATTCTTATTTCATTGAACTGTGAATTTTTAAAAAATGCTACACTTGTGAGAAAACTTACAACACAGCTTATTATGTAATGACTGATCGAAAATGTGAGTGATTTTTATTTACAGGTGGGCTCCAATTCAGAGGAATATTGGTGTGTCTGCAGAATCATAGAATTATTCTCCCCTTCCCAGAGTGGCAGAAATGTTGAGGATTGGGTGGAAGCCAGGGTACTTGAGGACACTGAGTTAATTTAAACAGCTCCCATGAGAGGAGCTGTGAAATTTAAAAAAAAATCATTTTAGAGGATGAAAGAACTGCTTCATAAGTCATTGAGGCAGAAGGTCTGCCCTGGATTTATTCATGTCTGTATTGGAAGTGATGGCACACGTGTGCTCCCCTTGTGTAGCTACTATACTGGGCATACTTACCAAATACACTTAGGAAGAGAAATAATAAATCATTAACAACTGTGAGCTTCTCCTTGCATGGAACCGTGAGGGGGGAGGATCTCCCAAGCAATTCAAACTCAATTACTCTGCTCACAGAGTGTTTGAAATGGAAACAAATGAAGAAGGCAATTGCGGAGGCAGGCAGCATTCATCAGTGCAGCTGGATGCATTTTGTCCTGGGCCACTGGTTAGATTTTTGTAAAATGAAAAGAGGAGTAAAAATAATAAGAGTAACCCTTCACATTTGTAGAACATGTCAGAGTTAGCAAAGTTACTTGCGGTTTGTCATCCTGTTGAGTTGTCCTGTAAAGCCCAAGGGTTAACCGCACTTGATCAATGATGTGACTGGATTTTAGATGCGTGGATGGCCTTCCACGGTGTTATAGACTATCAATTGTCAGGCTGAGAACTCAGCCTTGGGTCTTTTCCTAGGCTTATTCTCACTGCTTCTGTCTAAATAGTGGCATATTTATAGCGTGAATAAGGTGTTTCTTCTGCCATAGACTCTCTCTTTTCGTCTAAGTGCCTGTATTCTGCCAGTTCTTTTGATACCTGAGTCTGGATGAGAACTATTTCTCTGCACTACAGTGGCCTATGGACTTGTGACACTTGTAGTATCTACTATGGTGACTTTATTAGTGTGGTAGGGATCCTATAACAAGCACCACAGACTGAGTAGCCTAAACAACAGAGCTTTATTTTCTCACAATTCTAAAGGATGATAGTCCAAGATCAATGTGTCAGGAGGGTAGGTTTCTTCTGAGGTCTCTTCCTTTGGCTTGCCTGATGGTCGTTGTATCCCATTGTGTCTTCACATGGATTTCCCTCTGTTTGTGTCTGTGTCCTAATATTTTCTTGTAAGGGCACGACTCACATTGGGTTAAGGCAACCTAACCTCTTTTCAGCTTAATTTCCTATTGAAAGATCCTGCCTCTTAATCCAATCACATTCTCAGATACTAGGGTTTCCAACTGCAACTTGTGAATTCTCAGGGGATACACAATTCAGCTTAAAACAGTGATCTTCAGAGTAGATGCACCTGCCTGTCTCTATCACTCTGATCATGTTAAGTCACCTGTTGGGTATTATCACTAAAGTGTGCCAAATTCTGGTTAAGTCAGGCCCACAGTGTACAGCTGGGTGTGATGCAACCACAAGCCCATACTCCTGTGTGAAAAATAAGCAATTCTCCTCCTATAGTTTGTAACAGCCCTTAGCATCTGTACCTGTAAAATGGGAAAATTCTTGCCTTATAGGTTTGCTATGCATATTAAAAAGTTTATGCATGTAGGATGCTTAGAACAAGTATAGATAAACAGTAGAAACCTGTTCAATGTACAGTTAGAAAATTGCCCTCAGGCCAGGCTCAGTGGCTCAGCCTGTAATCCCGCACTTTGGGAGGCCGAGGTGAGTGGATTGCCTGAGCCCGTGGGTTCGAGACTGGCCTGGGCAACTTGGCGAGACCTCATTTCTACAATAAAAATCAAAAAATTAGCCGGGCGTGGTAGCGCGCACCTGTAGTTCCAGCTACTTGGAAGGCTGAGGCGGAAGGATCGCTGGAGCCCAGCAGGTCGAGGTTGTGGTGGCCGGGAGCGACCACTGCACTACAGTCTGGGCGACGGAGTGAGTGAGACTCCAACTCAAAAAAAAAAAAAAAAAGAAAATTGCCCTCTTTTGTTTTTTTGCTTTTTGTTGTTTTGTTTTTTAACAAGGAGAACAATCTGATTATAAGGACATTCTTGAGGAGCACATTCAGAGTTCCCAGAGAGATTGCAATCACACCTTCTGGATGGCTAGCTCAGAGGCGTCAATTGCAACTACTTCAGACTGACTTGTGATCAGAGGCCACCTGAAGAGATAGCATGTAACAAGTCTAGTGTGGCCCTAGTTTTGCCTGTAGACCAGGTGTTGGAAAAATAGTTGGTCTATTCAACTATTCAATTAAACTCAAAACTGCAGGAGTGCTTTTTTTGATGATCTCAGTCCTCAGGGATAACACATAAAAATTATGGACAATTAGCCTTTTATGGGATCGTGTCTAGAAAAGACCCAGGAAGTAGTCACTGAAAGCAGAAGAGAAGCGGAACTTGTGAAACTAAAACAAATAAAATGTCTTCATGTTTTGGCTTGAGCAATTTGGTATTACTTACTGAAATGACAAGAGTAGGGAAGAAATAGTTTTAGAGAGAGGGAAATAAAAAATGATGCTACGGTCCTTGAAACACCTGCTGATATCCACATAGAGACAATGCATAGGCAGTTGAAGGCAGAAGTCTAGACTTCTAGAGAGAGGTAAGAGCCAGAAGCTCTGGGTTAAGAAACCATCAGCGTGTCAATGGTGTCTAAAGCCAAGGGGCTGATGAGTTTATCTAAGGAGAGAATTCAGGGAGGAAAGGTCAATATGGTTCCCATACTGAAACTTCCACAATTAGAGCTTGCATGGAGAAAGAATCAGAGCAGAGAAAAAGTGACCAAGAATTTGGTTTGCAATCAGGAGAGGAAGTCAGGAGTATCTTATCGCCATTTCCTGGAAGTCAACCACAACAAAAGTGTTTTGAGGCAAAGGGAGCATTTACTATATTTAATGTTGCAGTAATGCCACTGAATAAAAGAACAGAGAAGCAACCATGGAATTTTGCAAAATGGAGGCTATTGTGTCCTTGATAGGAACATATTTAATGGAGAATTAGAGAGAAAAACTTCATGGAAGTTCATTGAAAGGAGATTGTGAGGTTAGAAAGTAAAACCAGGGACTATAGTCAACTCTTTCAACAATATCTTTTAATGAATGGGATTCAGACTTTAAATGACTACATGTTTGGCTGCTAGTAGTATCTTATCGCCATCTTACAGTTTTGCTGCCAGTGAAAGACAGGACCAGAGCTTAGTAAATGTTCCCAGTTCCAGTTCAAAACATACCAGTTGGGACCTTATCTTGGCTCATTTAATCATAGCCAAGGACTCTGAAAGAATGTAGTAGCTGCCAGATAAATCAAAGTCTGGGATGAAAAAAATAGCATTTTCTGGATGTAAGTCCGTGTGAAGGAGAGGGATGTTTTTGAATGAGGGAGAAATGGTGCTGGGTATATAAAGCAGAATGGAAGGACCAGACAAGTTGGTTGATTAAGTATACATGGCAATTAGACAGAAGGAGTATGTCAGAGCTTGCAGAGGAGAAAACTGAGGTCACTGTAGCTCATCAGTACAGAGTGTAAATTCAAACCCAGACCTGAAGGGCTTCCAAAATCTTATATTTGTTCCAAAAAATTATATGACATCACACACATAAATTCAACACTAGATTTAAGCAGTAGTAGAAGCAGAAGAGGTGGTAATTCAGGTGTTGACACAGTTGTTTCTAAAAACTCTCCTGTGCCTATTCAATCACATCACACAGGTTTTATTTATTTAGCTTACCCATAAGGACCACCTGAGGATCAGACATAGGTGACAGTCTTTTCTACAAATTTTAACAAAGTTTTGTTTTTGTTTGTTTTGGTGCTTGAATGGTTTTTATGTCTCTACTCAAATTGTTAAACCATGAGAAGTATATTCGTCTTACATAAGCTTTTCAACTTCTACTTTGCAATGTTTCCCTTCTGTTAATTTAGCAAGCAACTCAAGATAGTAACTCTTCTTGACTTGGTCAGGTTTAGGGTCTTTTCTATACTTTGAGAGGAAAAAGTGAAAAGGGAAGAACCACCAATGGTTAATTCTGATTCATTAGTAGGTGTCTGTGAATGTGTGTGCTGGTGTATGTGTCTGTTTCTTTAAGTAATATAATAATGCCAAATTTTATATTAGGGAATAAGCATGTGGTA
The DNA here is from genome assembly GCA_963574415.1 of Tarsius wallacei. Classification (NCBI taxonomy): domain Eukaryota; kingdom Metazoa; phylum Chordata; class Mammalia; order Primates; family Tarsiidae; genus Tarsius; species Tarsius wallacei. The sequence continues at coordinate 30,692 of CAUYQG010079969.1, forward strand.
GTGACAATATTATTTAAAGAAAAAACACAATGACAGAAGTGATTTGGGGTTATTTAGGGTTACATTTTATTTTGTATGTGATATAATAAAATGTGGATTTGATTTTTATAATCTATTCTCATATCTATAAAATAGCTAAAATATCAGATTCCCCTTTGTATTTGCCTTGTCCTGGAACTTAAGATTATTCTAATTTTTAAGGGTAGACTGGTAGGGGTAAAACAATCATAAGAGTGTTATATTTGTTGCTTACTTGGTATATGCTCAGCCTCTTAGATTACATAGTTGAGCTAAATGTTCTAATTTGTTGTGAAAGACTAAATATTTTTCATCACCAGTCTATATTTTGGCTGTTATGGGATTTGTCAGACCAAGTTTACAGTAACCTGTTGTACCTGTGCATGGTCATAGTCAATATTACATGAAGGTAGCCTAGTGTAGTAAAGGATGGAATGTGGATTCCAATGATTTGGAGTCAATCAGACTTATTGCTGCTTCTTACTACATCTTTGATTTTGGATATGTTATGTACTCTTTGTATCAAGTTAATCTTTAAAGCTGGAATGATAATATGTAGGTTAAATCTATATTTTTTGTGAACTTTAAATAAATTGTGATAAACAGCAAAAATAATTGGGTGCATGAGAGGCCCTTGGCAAAACATTTATGTCTTTCTATGTATGTGTCTTTATTTTCTGTCTGCCTATGTCAAATGGGGATCATAGAAGCATTAAACCCCTGTGGAATTATGGTCATAATTATAAGCAGAGTTTTAAAAAGTAGATAAGGCTTGACAGTAAAGCACATGGCTCTCCTTGTTCAACTTTCCAAAAGATTTTTTTAAAAACTGTCAACATTTTATTAAAGCAAACAGATGTATATCATCAATATGTTACTATCCCTGAATGTCATGATACCAACACAATGTAAACATCAATATTTTTAAAACAAGTTGTAAAAATTAATCACTGCCCTGGCCAAGAAATCTATGACTGCTTCACAAATTGTTGTCATGCTATATTTAAATGATAGTGACTACTTCCAATACTTGACCAGACTGACACCATATGATTCCACAATTTCTGCCTTGAACATGAATGGTTTATAAAATTGGTAAAAACAGATTGAATATTGCATTATTTTTAAAATACCTTTTGGTTTTCTGAGAATAATCTTATAACTGATTGCAGTTGATTCTCACAGTAACCAGGTAAAAGGGCATTGCTATTTATATCAGTATTATAGATGAGGAAATTGAGCCTTAGGGAGTGCAGATAATTTGACCAAGACAAGAAACATCCATGGTATTTGAACATAGGGATTTGACTTCCAACCTAGCCTGGGGCTTATATTTAAAACAATTTTTTTCCAAGTCAATTATACTGAATTAATATTTTGTTTGACTTACCCATATGATATATTAAACAAAATGATGACACAGAAAATTGCCTTAAAAATGAACCTACAAGTAAAATGGAATGAGGATATGAAGAAGTAAAGCTGAGATTCAAGTTCAATTTGTATTTATTAATGGCTACTTTGTGCTAGACATTCTCAGGGACCTTTACCTGAAATAGCTGATTGAATTTTCTTAACATACTCATTTCCAATTATGGAAACCAAATTTTAGAAATATGAAATGACTTGACTAAAGTCACACATTCAGCAGATATGGAAGCCAAAATTTAAATGCAAATCTCCTTAATACAAGCCCAGTGCTATTTATATTGATTTCAGTGTACACTTAATGAATACAAAAGCATTTAATTGGGCCTATAGAAAAACTTATTTCAGAATTTTTTAAGTATGGGGCATCAAATGACTGGGTAATAGAATTATCTTGCTCATTTGTAAATTGCGCATCTATGTAAAACTTTATAATCACAACATGTATTAAAAGCAACTGGTAAACATACGTGTGCAGGTATCTTTTTTATAGAGTGATTTGTGTTCTTCAGGGTATATTCCCAGTAGGGGGATTGCGGGGTCATACGGGAGGTTGGTGTTTAGAGCTTTTAGGAATCGCCACACTGCTTTCCACAGAGGTTG